>CM038795.1:224166893-224256275 GCA_021764765.1 Vicia sativa | reverse complement strand
GATAGAGAAGAAAACCATTGTCACTTATGAAATATAGTCAAAAGAACCATGAGTAAAACAATCTCAATTGCTAATGCCGTAAAAATTAATACAGGAAAATAATGTTTTTGCTTTGTTTAGATCGAATTACTATCTCTAAATCTTTCCTTGTTTAGATTTGAATTTGAGATCTCTAAATTTTGTCTTAAATCGTGACCATTAGATCGAAAAATCAGAAAACATGTTCAAACAACCAAACCTAAAAACAAAATCCCTAAAAAACTATATGTTGTTTCTTAATCAATTCATCTATCTTTTCTTTTAATCAACCACAATAAGAGTAAGAGTACATAATATTCTTGGGAATCATAATAAGTGTACTAGAAATTGTATGGTTAGAAAGAGAAATATTTAGGGTACAACAAATGATTGATCCTAATACTAAGTCCTTTTGGAATTCTTCAAGCTCTAGTAGACTTAAACAAAACTAATATTCAAAGAGAATCTTATTCCATCTAGAGATATTCGCTTATTTAGTATTGACCATCCATATCACCATATCAATTTAATAAGTTATTCAAGAATTCCTTCGCTATAACTTATTTTATCTGATTTCAAGATAGGTTTTTTTATGGATTTTATTTTAGTATTGCCCCATCGACTTCATGTCGATATGGCTCAAATAATAAATATTCTTTTGGGTAGTCTAGTTGCTGCTCAATCGATTAGTTATGAAATACCATTAACTCTATGTGTCTTAGAAATATCTCTATGCATTCTTTGAAAACAAAAAGATATTCGATGTTATTGTTATGCTCTTTATAGTACTATATAGGAAAGGAGGCTAATAAATTGAATTGAAACCTCATTATCTTTATTTTTCTCCGATGAAGAACTAAATTAGATGGTCTCTATGAGTGAAATAAAACAACTTATATTGAATATAATTTCATAATACTATATTACTTCCTAATAGATAGTATGATGATTTTTAATAAAGAAAATATTGAGTCTCATTTTCTATGTATAAGAATGGAATAAAATTATAAATAAGAGGTCATTTAACCCAAGATTGATAATTTGTCATCCTGTTTTGAAGCCGGGCTCTAAAGACCTACCTTATTGAGTTTTAGTTACCATTTTGATGAATTTTCATAGCTATATTAAAATAAATTAAGGGGATTAATAAAATAGAGTGGATGGTGTTCATGGTAAAAGTGAAGAACGAGGGAATCGAATCGAATTCAATCTCCAACTCAAAACTATTTACTCTTTGATTTTTGTTTAAAAGATGCCATGAGCACCAATCTTTATTGTTTCCAAACATGAAAGAAAAGGAAAAGGGGAAACCTAAATATTCTAAAATTGATATGCAATGCGATTAGTGTAAGCTAAATCTAACGCATGGGGAGTGACTCGCAAGAGGGTCGATATATAAAGGGAAGGTATTAGCATCCCATATCTATAGTATTCTATAGGAACCTTTTGTGCTTGTTTTATTTACTATGCTATTTTGAGAAAATTTCTCCTTTTGGATTTAAGAAGGGTGTTAGGCAGAACCCAAGTTTGTTTATTATTATTATGCTCGCAAAGATCATCATTGGGATCCTCTCTGATACATATCCTGAGAGAATCTGCATATGTAGCTCGGATCTAAGGGAACCAAGGTTTTTGGTCTGAGGAGAAAGAAGTATTTTCTCCAAGAGTGAGACCTCAGGTTCAATATTATCAAAAGGAGGTTGAGAAAGTCACGACAATCGTAGTTCTCACTTATATGCTAGTGGAAGCGTAGATATTAAGAGACAACCACAAGGTTTATCTTAATGAAAATGTATTTAATCTATTATCACATACATTTTTGTAAATTTGATTGTTTAAATCTTTCATTGTAAGCATTGGGTGTTGTTTGAGTATACAAGTTGCTACCACTTATAAGTTAAGAAAATGTTTTTAAAAACGTTAAATCTTTCATTGTAAGTATCATGCTTTTGTTTAAGTGTACAAGTGTTGCCACTTCAAGTTAAGAAATATGTTTTGTTTGAAAAGTGTTTGATTTGAAAATGTTTGATTTGAAAAAATGCTTGATTTGTGATGCTATAGATGATATACTTCTTCCATAAAGATGATTCATGTCTTATCTTTAGTGTCATACCCCAATTTTTGACCTAATATACCACCGTACATTTGCACATCGCATCACTATCAGCTCGTAATGTAATTAATCTAGTGTGCTTTATGTGTCAAAATTAGGGTTTCAATTTTTCATCCGATTCAAGAGGTAATCAATTAGGGTTTGAGTTCTCACCACCTAAATTGATGTATCTTAATCAACCATCAACTGATCTTCAAATATCCAACTTTTCCTCATGATCTATCAAGGATCGACCAATTAGGATTTTCATCGAGGATAAGCAATCACCGATATTCGATCAATGAATGACTTTTGCCTAGAGATTGATCTTCATATTCAATACAACATCTTGACCTAATTTCTTGATTCAAAACATCATGGTTCACATTTTCATCACCAATTTTGGATCATCCGATGAAATTTATCTCAGACCTAAAAGTCAAACTTTGACTTTTAGTCAACTTTTTCAAGATAAAACTTTTTCAAACATCAAAATACTTCAAATGATCCATTATGATCATAAAAATCAAGAAATTTTGAAAAGTCAACAAAGTCAAATTTTCAACACTTAGAAAATTTTCAAAGTGTTAAAATGTGATTTTTCCTACTTTCATGGCATTTTTCACATAGTTCCATTTGGAATTAGAAAAACTCAAAACATGAAAGTTGTAGCCCTTGAAACAAGTCAAAATGTCCAAGAACTTGCAAACCATTGTTCTAGCTATACTTTTGATTTTGAAACATAGAGTTCAAAAATCAAGTTTCAAGTTCATGCTTCAAGGATTACAAGTCATTTTTGATTTTCTCTCCTTCTAGAAACCTTGCCACCTAGCCAAGATAGAGAGCTGATAAAAATCAGATGAGAGGTAATTATGATGAGATAAGATCAAGTTGAAATTTAACCATGGTTAAAAGGAAGGTTCCTTTGCATTTATTGCAAATGACTTTCTTGCCTCTAAGGCAAGTTGTCCAAATCCAAGCCAATCTTCCTTGCTTGCTAATCTGATTTTTGACCTATAAATAGAGGTCATGTTTGCCATTTGAAACCACACCAAAGCTATGCAAGAAAGTTTTCTTTCTTTCTTAAATTTCAAGTAACATAGTTCAAAGTGAGAATTTTGTATTTTCAAAACTTGGAAAACCATGAGATTTGGTGTCTAACATGTCTTAAAATCAATATGTAACTGGTTTGAAACTTAAAATCAACACAAGAATCACTAAAACCGTAATTGCCATATTTCAAAACTTGCAAAACCGCCTTAAACTTCAAAACTGATATTGGCTCGAGCTAGTTGTGTTTTGATCATTCAAACATCATCAACATACTCATATGGATGATACAAACCATCACTTTTGATCCGTAACACTTCCAAACCCGATTCTAGTTTCATTTCAAGCATATGCAAGTTGGATTGGAATGATCAGTGCAATTTCGTGGCAAGGCACATCCTCACACGCTCCCTCAAGCTCACGGTGCTCCAAAGAATCCTTAAACATCAATCGTAACACTCCTTTGAAGATTTCGATCTCGCCTTCAAGAGGTAAGTGACTCAACTGAACTCCTTGATTTCTTACTCCAGCCTAAAAACTCTGGCCGCTTTTGTTTCGCACCTTCACTAATCATTAACCCTAAACTAATTGCTTGAATCCATGTCCATACACGATTTCAATTTGATTTAAAGAACTAGGGTTCTTTGTTTTCCGGAAAATTAATCATGTTTAACTAAAAATAAATGAAATTAAACCACATCATCATGTTCCTGGCTCAATTTCGGTCAAGTTTGATGTTTACATTGAGCAATTTCATCAAGAAACTAAGAATCCATGGTCATCAAGGATCGAGAAGAAATATATGTTGCTGCTTTTCCAAATTCAAATTATCGCTTATATAATATAATTAATTGAAGTAACATATGAACGGATGTATCACTGGTCAGTTGCCACTCTTTAACGCTTTTTGCCACGCTTGTCCAATGGTCCCTGTCGAGTAGCCTTGGGACCATTTTTGCCAAACTTTTTGTTTTCTTCACATTTTTTCAAACTTTGACTATTTCAAAACCCAATCAAAACTCCTCATTTTGAGGTAATTTTTGCACACCTGTCAATTAACTTGTCTATTTTAAGAATATGTCAAAAATTCAAAAACTTTCTTTTGATTATATTTTATCGATTTAAAACGATACGCTTTGAGTACTTTTCAAAGCACTTTCAAAGACGCTTTTTCAAACTTTGAAACTCGAATCTTTTCTAAACTTCTTGTAAGTATATTTCATCTTTCAAAAATACTTTCAAGAGCTTTTCAAAACATTTCAACAAACTTACACTCTTTTTCCATGATCGATCCGATTTGAAGATAAACCGAACTTGTTTTTCCTCGACCGATCATGGGCCTCCTCACGTGTAAGTCCCAAAATTTTTATGTACATAAATATTTCTGTACATATCCAATTCTTTATATACATATCAATTTTACTTGTATATAATACGAATATCTTGTAAATACTCAAGTATAGACAAATCATCTGCTTGTTTCATTTCACTTGTATGTATGATCAATACCATTGGTATTAAAAGGAGCATTATTCTTGAAACGCTTTAAACCAATGGGCCTCTCTACGGTGTAAGTCCCAACCTCCTATGTACATACATATTTACTTGTACATACATACTCATTCGTGTACATACTCATTCCCTTGTACACAATCAAACTTGTAAATAATCAAGTTACGCTCGCTTTAAACGTCCGTTTTACACACACTTGTTTATATTTCCTTCATAAACTCTTATAAATAAACATCATGCATTTATTTATATTTCCTTCATAAACTCCTATGAATAAACTTCATACACTTGTTTATATAACTGCCTAGTTATAACATAACAACTAGTCTAACAATTAGATTCCCTATAGAGTCTAGCCTCCGCTGGGCTTTATACAAGATAACTCATTCATCCAGTTCAGCCTCCTCTTAGGCTTCATATAAGAAAACTCATTCATCCGAGTTTAGCCTCCGCTTAGGCTTCATATAAGACAACACTCCGCCGAGTCACCTCCTCTGGGCTTCGCTCAAAAGAACTCCTCGCTGAGTTTAGCCTTCGGGCATCAAACAAGAAAGAGACCAGAAATCTCTTAACAGCCTCCTATTGGGCTTCCAATACAAAGAATCACCCGCTAGGATAACCCTCGAGAGTATGATTTCCTGAAATCGCCTTAAAATCCTAAGAGGATGGTTTCTATGAAACCCCTTTAAAGCCAAAGCCAGCCATACCCTATAGCTTCCTCTGAGCTTCACAAGGACCCTCGATGACCCTCTAATGCCTTCGCTAACAATACAAGGACCCTCGATGACCCGATTCCTCCTCTGGGCTTACACATAGGACCCCGGCTCTTAAAAGCATCCCTTAATCCAATCAATTTCTCCCGAGATTTAGACATCTCATCTCTAAGGAAGAAGTATCTCATCTATCACATCACATACAATCAAAACTTTTCAAACTCTTTTTCAAACAAAACATCTCTTAATCGTAAGTGGTAACGCTTGTACACTCAAACAAAACACCCAATGCTTACAATTAAAAGATTCAATCATCTTTTCAAACATCTTTCTTAACTCGTAAGTGGTAACGCTTGTACACTCAAGCAAAACACCTATAACTTACGATGAAATATTTAATCCATCAATCCTTCAAAATGTATGTGATGAAATAGATTAGATATTTTTCATTAAGATGACATTTGTCTTTGTCTCTTAATAACAACCCGCTGCTTCCACTAGCATAAGTGGGAACTACGATTGCTCGACTTTCTCAACTTCCCTTTGAGAATACGAGGCACAAGGTCTCATCCTTGCCGAGCAAAATTTTCTCCCTCGCACCAAACAAACCATAGATCGCTTTAGATCCGAGCTACAAATGCTCGATTCCATTAAGGGATATGTATGCGTAAGATCCCAATGATCTTTTGAGCACAATAATAACAAAACCTAGGATCCCACATAATCTATCCTTCTAAAAATCCAAAGGAGAAACTTTCCCAATCATAGAAATAGCAATTTAAAACACACAAACATATCAAACATATTCATATATAAAGCTATAGATAACTATATATATTTAGAGTGCTCCATCTATTCCTTTATATAACAAACCCCTTACCCGAATCTCCCAATGCGCTATGCCTACTCGCTAGTCGTAATGCATATCATATCAATTGAGGGTATTAACATTTTCCCTTTTCATAATCATTTTTCTTGTGTTGAAAATAATAAAGCTTGATGCTCATGCATCTTTATAAACAAATCAAAGAGTAAATCATTTCGAGCCGTAGATTCAATTCGATTCGATTCTCGCCACTTTTAACGCGAACAAAAAATGGCGACTACTGGGAGTACGCTAAATTTTGATTTTCAAAAATGTGGCTCGCAAGAGCACCAAGCTTTTTGTTCTCAAAAGGAAAAAAAAGGGTTAAGCTTTCATATGTGCATATGTTTGTTTTCTTTATTGGTGTTTTCGCGATTTCATCTCGATGGAAAGAAATCCTAACCTGATTTAAGAAACATTTTAAGATCTAGGTGGGGTATAGTCCTATTAACTTGTGGGAAGTTTCATTACTTATCGAGTTAATTTGAGATCCTCTCTCAGGAGGTTGTTTTAGGAGTATTTGTGTTTAGCAAGTATTATAAGACATTTTGCTTTTAAGGGAACTTACGAAGATGAGTGGTCAGAACACATAACCCATCCTCGTCCATTTAGGATGTAGCAGTAAATTATTCAGCGTAAGCTTAGAATAATTGTCATGCGAGACTACGATCAAAGTAGTTTTTCTTGAAAATATTATTGGACTTCGAGTATTCAACAAACCGATAATATTTCAAAGAGAAGCGTTAAACTCAGATTATCGTGAGAACCCGCTTCACGTATGAATAAGCCCTTAGAACTTACCCACGCTTGGTTCTTATCTTGGCCTCATGCTCGTGACTTCAAACGCTTGAACGTGTGTATAACTAACCATGTTTGTAGTATTCATGCATTCATTCAAAAACTTATTTTCTTCCCATTTCCAAAGAATTTAGAGATTTTTCTTTGTAAATATTTTAGGAGTGATGGACGCCGAGGAAGATTCACCAAGAAATAGCTTTAATTCGATGTAGGAAAGTTAAAAGAGTTAGCATCCTTGGTAGAAGATCCTCTGATTTCGTAAAACGCTATGGAACTCTTTTAATCGTCTCCGAACACTAACGCTGATGAAGGACTTCTCAAAACTTTCGCTCGCTTTTACGATCCGCCTATCACGTTTACTTTCCCCGACTATCACTGATGCCTACTTTGGAAGAGTACACACATCCTAGGTATCTCAAGATTTAAAGTGCCTTCAATGGTTCGAAGCCATTCCTAAGTCACCACCATTGCGTAATGACTCACTTAAAGAAATCGAGATAGACAAAACCTAACTACCAAAGGAAAACTCTTAGGACTAAATTCAAAGTTCCTAATGGAGAAGGCTCTTAAGTTCTCCGGCTTGTAGTATGGTAGCCTTGAAGTCGCTTTTAGCTTTACTCATCTATGGATCGTGTTGTTTCCAACGCCCCAAGTTTCGTTGATATCAACGCCATAAGGATCTTTCTGATTGGAAATCCTGCTCCCACTTTGCTCGGTGACACGATTCCATTCATCATAGGAATCCAAGGAGATGGAACTATTGTGTCGCACTTCATTTTTCAAATGGATTGTCTCACACTTGCCTAAATCTCCTATTTTCCGCGAAACAAAGACGATTGGCATTGGTCTCAAGGCTCATGTCTCTTACAAACAACGATATCCATTGGTATACCTTGCGCATAAATGAGATGGAAACCATTGAAAGTCAGGAGAATTTGCCAACGCATCTCTCATCAAGACGAAAGGAGGAATCAACTACAACCCATTCTTGGCAGACGTCAACCTGGATATGCAAACTCTAGTAAACCTCTTGGTTTTATGGTAGAAAGCTACTTTTATCATGAGGGGAAGATTCCCAAGGTTTGAAAGCTAGAATGATAAGAGCTTGGCATCACATCCCAAGGAAAGAAAGAGGTAAGGCAAGGAATTGTGTAGCCATGGAAATCTACACTTTCGGGTGAAGAAAAGAGCAAAGGAATTCGAATGCCTTATGCTTATGAAGAACCTATGTTCTCAAAGATCCAAATCAATAATTTTTCCTGCTGAGACTATGGGAGAATACCAAGAAGCTTTGGCCAAGATGAGGTGGAGAAAGAGGCTTTGGAAGACAAGTTCTTAAAGACCGATCTCGAGAATGAGAAGCTTAAGAAGCAAGTCAAAGATCATGAGAAAACGCTCTACTTCCAAGATGAATGGCTCATGGAGAAAGATGAGAAGATTCGTCAGAAAGATAACGCGATCAAAAGATACATCAAAGAAAGGAAAAGAAAGCTTGAGGAAATGACAACTAGCGATCCTGCTCCCGACGAGTGGAAGAAAGTCATCAGCAAGCTAAAAGCCGAGAAAGTGAACTGAAAGCTCATTACGGGAAAGAGATCTTGAAGTTGAAGCTACATCAAGCCTTTGGTTCTTCATCAGATGAAGACGATTAATTAGTATAGCTTTAGCTTTATCATTTATTTTATCATTGTAAGAACAAAATTGTTGTAATCTTCTTCCAATAATTAATAAAATAAGTGTTTCCATCCAAATATTTGCTAGAAATTTCTATTTAGCGTAAATTTTGAAATTATTTTCTTTGCATTCATAATCATGCATCATATTTTGCATATCGAGTTTGTTGTTTAGAATCTTATCTTTGGAATTTTTCCGTAAAGAGAAAGATCGCTGTGTCGCGCCTAGAGTTTCTCGACCACGCCCACGTACCGACTCGTACATACAATACTGCTCAAAAGAAGGAAAATAATGGAGGGTTTTGAGCAAGAAAATGTTGAGTCAGAGCACAAAGAATAACACTTCAAGAAGAGGTGGAGAGACTCACTTCTTTGGTAAGTTCATTGGCAACGCACAAAGTCGCAGCAACATTGAGCAACAAAATCAGCAATGATCTCGTAGATCACTACTACTCCAGCTTCATCGCTGCTTAGCAACCCTCTTCAAGATGCCGTAAGGTTATCCATGGGGCATGCCTTTCAATTTCGGCATCGGATTTCGTCAGCCCGCTCTCGTGTACAAACAACCACGTTTGAGGTGCCTACTTCACAGAACTCAACACTTACTCCACAGCATGGAGTAACTTTTCCACAAGTCACTATGACGGTTTCTCAACCGATCATGACGAACTCAGCTTCTGTAGTTCACACTACTGTGGATGAAGAAGTCTATCATAACCCAGGCGAAAACACGAATTCTCGTGGCTAGATGGAGAATCTCCAGGAACAGCTCCACAAGATGCATCTTGAGATCAAAACAATCCGTGGAAAGGAATTGTTTGGGAAAACGCCCACGATCCGTGCCTAGTTCCCTGTAAGGATACCCACTAAATTCAAAGTCCCCAACTTTGAAAAGTATAAAGGAAATTCCTGCCCGCAGAGTCATCTTACGATGTACGCTAGGAAGATGTCTACATATAATGACAATCACCAGTTGCTCATTCACTATTTTCAAGATAGTCTCACCGGTGCAGATCAAGTGGTACATGGGACTAGACAAAGGCGAATATCCGACATTCAACGACTCTAGGCGAAGCCTTCGTCCAACAAGACAATTCAACTTGACATGGCTCTTGATCGAGATCAACCTCCTCCATGTCTCAGAAGGAAAAAGAGACGTTCAAAGAATACGCCCAACGTTGGAGGGAAATTGCTGCCTAAGTCAACCCACCGTCAGAGGAGAAAGAAATGACCAAGGTTTTCTTAAACACTCTTGGCCCATTTTACTACGAACGCATGATCGCTAGCGCTCCCGGAGATTTCACCGAGATGGTAAGCATGGGAATGCGACTAGAAGAAGGATTCCAAACAGGACGCCTAACCAGAGAAATAGGAACTTCCAGTGGAACCAAGAGGGTTGGAACCAATTTTCCAAAGAAAAAGGAACATGACATCGGAATGGTATCTCGAGGGAAACCAAGGAGGAATGTCACCAACAACAATGTAGTCGCAGAATAACACCGGTGAATACAAGCTCAAATACGTGAATTGTCTCGAGTTCCAACAAACTCAATTTCGACAACAGCTCAATAATTCAATAATCACAACCGCCTTGTGGTCTCGCAGTTTGATCCGATTCCAATGACGTACTCGGAATTATATCCTGCATTAATAGAAAGGAATCTTGTGCAAACAAGGTTACCACCTCCGGTACCAGAAAAATTACCATGGTGGTACAAAGCAGACGTATCTTGCCCTTTTCATCAAGGGCACCGGTCATGATCTTGAGCATTGCATAGAACTGAAAGTCGAGGTACAAAGGTTAGTAAGGTCTAATATTCTCTCCTTCAGGAACACAAATCCAAATGTGCAAGCAAATCCACTTCCCAATCATAGTGGACATGCTGTGAATTTGATACTAAGGAATACAAATCGGTATCTTGTCACTGATGTGAATCGATAAGAGAAAGTTTAGTACACCCATGGTACATACAAGACAATGGGCGCTAAACACGACTACGTAGCTCGCAGAACCGCTTCAAAGACTTTCGAGGATGTCCAACCGTGAGGGCGCATATTCAACGGTTAATAGACATTGATCTTCGTGTCTTCGTAAATAGAAACGACATGATGTGAATACGATAGGGCATTTTCCGCATGAGCTTTTAGTCTCAGATATCAACTCAGAAATTCCCGAAGTAAACGTCATTATCCCCTGTTTCAATGTGCCCGAATGTGTAGAAATTGAGTACAATGGTCCAAAAGTTTCGGAAAATCTCCCTTGGTGATTTGTCCGCCTGGTCCTGTTCCATACATTTCTAACAAAGCAATTCCCTATCAATACAGTGCAACTATGATAGAAGATGGGAAGGAGAAACCCATACCAACTCTTTCAACAGATGTTAACATAACTGAGATAGGACGAGTAACGCGAAGTGGACGCGTACATGCTCCGTTGCTCCCAAAGCAACCTGTTGTTCCCGTGGTGGGGAGAAATCCAGTTAATACACCTCCCGAGAGTCCCATGGGGATTCCTGTAGATAATCCAAACATAAATGTTGGTCCGTCTGATGGAACCCATGTTAACTCAGATTTCGACGAGATACTAAAGTTGATCAAGAAAAGCGAGTACAGAGTTGTAGATCAGCTGATGCAGACTCCCTCCAAGATTTCAATACTATCTCTACTTCTGAATTCCGAAGCTCACCGAGAGGCTTTAATGAAGGTGCTAGATCAAGCTTACGTAGATCACGACGTAACTACAGATCAGTTTGGAGGAATTGTAGGCAATATAACAGCTTGCAACAATTTAAGCTTCAGTGATGAAGAACTCCCAGAAGAAGGAAAAATCACAACTGCTCGATATCTCAATGATTTGCCAATCGACTTTGTCCAACGACTAGTAGATACCGGTTCATCCTTGAATGTAATGCCAAAACGACTCGCCGTTTGTCTTACAAAGGAACGCCGATGAAATTCAATGATATAGTGGTAAGAGCCTTTGATGGGTCAAGGAAATCTGTTATTGGGGAAGTCGATCTTCCAATGACGATTGGTCCGCATACCTTCCAAATCACCTTCCAGGTCATGGACGCGCTAGCTGCCTACAGTTGTTTGCTAGGAAGACCATGGATACACGAAGCAGGAGCAGTGACATCCACTCTCCATCAAAAACCGAAGTTTACAGTAAATGGGAAGCTAGTAACCATCATCGGTGAACAAGCTTTACTAGTCAGCCATTTGTCCAGCTTTTCTTTCATCACAGCCAACAGGTTGAGGACAAGCAATAAAACCTGTCAACAACGAGACAAAACCGGATTTGCACCAGTATTTCCAAAAGATGATCAAAGGGATGAAGCTCTTCGTCCAATCAGAGAAGTATTCCACAGTGGGGGTTTCTTAAACCCTGTTCTTCAAGAGGTTAATGTTCTTACCGATGAAGGTGACGAAGATGATCTCTCCGGATATGAAGAATGGAGCACTTATCTCACCAGCTCTGAATATGTGTCCCAGGAAGAATCGTACGCGCCATTCTATCCTCCGACTGACCAATTTCAAGGCATGTCCCTACAAAACAATGAGAATGAAAATCCACCTATCCCTTCTGAAATTTGGGATACCTTGGGAGAACCAAGTGGAAAGTTTGACTACATGGTGAAATATACTGCACCTGAAAGCTCTAAAATCAGAATTGAAGACATCCAACCAACCGATGGGACGATCCGCTTGAGTATCCTAGTCAACCGTAAGAGTTATACACATCCTCTCGATCTCATCAATGATTGAGATCCCAAGTGAAGATCTCTACTTTAATGCACCGCCAAGTTTGTTAAGCCGATGTTAACTATCACTACATCAATGTAATTATCAAAATCAAGAATACACCGAAAACGAATTGAAAGCGTCACGACAATAAGTCTCTTCACTAAGATTGGGAAGTACATCCCAAAATCCAAAGACGATGCCATTCGAAAACACGATGTCAGATTCCATGCCTCGATCCTCAATCAAGTAGAAGAAGATCGCTTAGCAAAGACAAAACGCAAGGTCAACGGGTCCGTAGTCTTCAAAGCTGCTCGACCAACCACCAAAGTCTACTCAAGAAATAAGCCAAGTGGAAAACTACCGAGTATCTTGACATCCAAGGATTTCGCTACTATTGGAAGCCTGAAGTTCGACTAATGTTCATAGTTCTAAGTAGTTTATTTTGCTTTATTTTGAACTCTCGCGCCCAAAGCGAAGAGATGTTTTATAGGGTTTAGCCTTTAAATAATTTCTCTTTGTCTTGCCCAAGACAAATGAGTTTGTATTTTAGGGCCCTGTTTCATATTGTGAATCATAAATAAAAATGCGTTGTTTTGATTCCACATTTTGTGTTTGTTTTCGCTTTTACCTTTTCTTGAAATGGTAATCCTAAAAACACAATAAAAATCTTCAAAAAATCTCCAAAAATAATAATAATAATAATAAAAGATTCAGATACACTTTCACATTAACTTTGTCTAAAAAAGGAAAAGTTAATTAATCAAACATAAATCAAAAAATGCAGATTAACAAATGGACAAATCCATTGAAAGCAATAACTCTATGCTCTCTCCCAACTTTGAAATCCCCAGTGAAGTCGCCGAGGAAGAAGTTGAAGAAGAGATCTCGATGAGATTTCTCTACTTAAGCACAAGGAAAGAATCATTCAGCCTCACAAAGAGCCTTTGGAAGCAATCAACTTAGGTTCTGAGGAAGACAAAAAAGAAGTGAACATCGGAGCTCTACTCGACAGCAATGTCAAGGGCAAACTGATAGATCTTCTCAAAGAATACGTTGATGTTCGCTGGTCCTACCAGATACGTTTAGATACCAAAGATCGAGAGCATCACTTGCCATTAAGACCGAGTGTCCATGTGACACCCTAAAATAATTCGTAATTAAATAATTATGATTTTAATTATTAAATTAATTGAGAACATAATTTATTAACATATTGAATTATTGAGATTAATTATGGATTTAATTGAGGTGTGAGGAGTAAAGTTTATTTATTTATATTAATAAGGAATAAAAGGAATAAAAGGAATAAAATAAGGAAAGAAGGAAAATAGAGTCATTTTGAGAAAACAAAGATACATGAAGTTGAGAAGAGGAGAAAGAAGGAAGAAGACCTAGAAGTGTCGAATCAAGAACCCACAAAGGGTGATTTCGTTATTGATTATTTCGTATTATAGGTTTTGATTTTGATACTATAGATCATAGCATGTTAGGAAACCTTAGTTTGGGAATTTCTAGGTTTCATGGATGTATACCTAATTGTGTCGATGATGTCGATCAGGTCGCTTAGTGTCGATTATGGATTGAAACATTTAGGTGTCAGAGAGGAAAAGAAATGATGAAAACATGTTGTTTGATGTGATAATGATGCCAATTGATGTGTGTTAGTGTTTCCTATGTTGGGATTCGTATGGGCAAATTTGGATTTGATTGAGAATGGATGAATGTCACAAAAGTGCGAAAATCAGAACACGTAGGAACCGGTTCTCGTATGGGTAGGAACCGGTTCCACTTTGAAAATTTTATAAAACCCGAATTGATTCCAGAACCGGTTCCCTGATAGGTAGGAACCGGTTCCATACATTTTTCCAAAGCTCATTTTGAATCATAGAACCGTTCTCGATATGTAGGAACCGGTTCTCATTGCTTATTTTTGAAAATATTTAAACTTTGAAAATTCATAACTTTTAAACCGTAAGTCCGTTTTGAGTGCTTTGGACGTTATTTCTCAAATTTAATGCTCTATTTTATAAATGAAAAGATTTCCAAAACTTGAAAATATTTTGAAAATGAGTCGAATTCAAATAGATGGATTTTTACTAATGCATATTGACGGTATGTAGTGTAGATCCCGTGATGATGGATGTATTGGTATTGTGTAGATGTAAAACATGTTTATGCGTTGTTATTTTATGCATGATGGACTGAAATATCATGTTGATTTGTTTGATTCGGTTATGTTAAGTTGATTTAATGCATAGACCGATTGATGTTGCATGCTAGAGATGTGCGCATATGCATCAGCGGAATTTGACTTGGATTGCCGATAACTCGATACCCGAGTGAGGATGGGTGGTTAGGCCGATTCGTCCGGGTGGTTATGGACGAATCGATGGTACCGTATCCGTTGATGATGGATCGTTGGGTGACTTGGTCGGTCGGCACTGCATGCATTGAGTCTGATTTGTGTTTGCATGGAATTGTAACATGTTAGGATGTCTTCTAGTGTTGCAATTCTTTTGTTGCTTATTGATTATGCATGATGACTTATATGAATATGGTGTGTGTTAAATTCGATTTGTGTTAAGGGTGATATGATATGTCAGAATATATTGTTAAATGAGAAGCTTATAATATGTTTTAATTATGAGAAGTCTCACCCTTACTTTACCCTTTTCGCATTAAAGTTAGTACCGAGGAGTTGTGAGGATGGCTCTAGAGCTCATCGCTTTAGTCCGCGTCGTCATGCTCGATTAGATTGTAACATCGGGGAACGTTAGATGAGGAATTAGACATTGGTTTATTATTTATTTTAAACTTTGTTGGAATAATAATGATTGAATTATTCCGCTTTTTGGTTATGATATTTTCCGCTGTGTAAGACATGGTCTTAACTTGACTGAATTATTTGAAAGTGTTGATCCTCAGTGTAGCATGGCTACTGTTTATTTGAAGTTTGGTTTTATTTATTAATTGTGACATCCCGTATTTTCCGTGTTAACTCTGATGAAAGCTGATTTAGATATTAATTTAATTAATATATTAGGGGTATTTAGATGGGGTGTTACAATAGTGGTATCAGAGCATAGTCGGTCTTGTCTTGTGTCGTTGTCCCTTTAGTATGCGACTAGTGTGAAGCAACACTGTCGATACTTGTGTGCTGATGTAGATTGTTTTGTCTTGTTACAGAACAATGGCTGGAAGAGGTAACGGAAGGAATGATGATGCTATTGCTGAGGCTTTGGGGATGTTAATGAGTTTCGAGGGAATCAGAGGAGTCGTGATTGGTGTCGACAGACAATTGGGGAATTTTCAAAGGAATAATCCCCCATTGTTCAAGGGTACACATGATCCCGAAGGTGCTTGGTGGTCAAGGAGATCGAGAGGATCCAGAGTGATTGATCGTGGCCGAGGGTAAGGTGAGATATGGGACTCACATGTTGGCCGAGGAAGACGACCGTGGGGTTGCTACGTAATCGAATCGGAAGATGGAGTTGCATTGAATGGGCCGTGTCGTGAGAGCTTTTCCGAGGAGGTACTTTCCGAGGACATTAGAGGTAAGAAAGAGATTGAGTCGGAGCTGCCAGGGAACAAGACGCCGCTGAGTATGCTTCAAGTTTACCGAGTTGGCGAAGTATTATGCTCATTATCCTAACGGCGTATGGAGAATTTTCCAAATGTATCAAGTTTGAGAATGGTCTTGGATGAGATTGTGGTGGTATTTCATATAGCGATCCAAGATTTTCCGATCCGTCGACCGCAGAGGATTCTAGAGGAGGATCAACACTAAGTCGATGCTCGAGGGTATTGTCACCCCAAATTTTGACCTAATATACCACCTTGCATTTGCATCATTGCATAACTAACAATTCATACAAAGATTAATCTGCATAGCATCTCTGTGTCAAAATTAGGTTTCATGATTTTCATCCGATTCAAGAGCTAACCAATTAGGGTTTGAGATTTTCTCATCTCATTTGATCTATCTTGATCAAATCATTAACTTCATCATCGATATCAAATTTTCTCATGATCAATCAAGGATCCACCAATTAGGTTTTGATCGGCTTGAGAATTCTCCGACTTTTGAGCAAAGGATGACTTTTTTGGATAGAGATTGGTCATCACATCTTAGATATAACCTCTTGACCTAATTTCTGAATCCAAAACATCACGGTTCATGACTTCATCACTGTTTTAAACATCCGATGAAAATTTCATCCTCATGTAAAAGTCAAACTTTGACTTTGGTCAAATTTTCAAAACAAAACTTTTTCCATCATCAAAATACTTCAAATGATCCATCTTGATCATAAAAAATCAAGAATTTGAAAAAGTCAACAAAAAGTCAAAAGTTCTAACACTTAGTTCCAATTTCTTACTTTTTTCAAACTTCAAGCCATTTTTTCACCTAGTTCCAATTTTAATTTGAAAAACTCAAAACATGAAAGTTGTAGCTTGTGGAAAGATCTTTCCAAATGTCCAAGAACTCTCAAATCCATGGAGTCTAGCTATGTTTTGAAATTGAAACATAATGCCTCATGACACTTGATTTTCAAAGTCAAAACATCAAAATTATAGGTCATTTGTGTTTTTTCATTTAGACCACTCCACCTTGCCAAATTGAATATGAACTGATAAATATCAATGAGAAGTGATGATTGAAGATAGGATCAAATTGAGGATTTTAACACATGGTAAAAAGGAACCTTCCTTTTCAAAAGCCAAAGGACATTCCTACCCTTAAGCTTTGAATCACCAAATGCCATGGACACTTGCCTAACAAATCGAACTTTTGGCCTATAAATAGCTCACCAATTCAAGTTCAAATACACACCAAAAGCTCCACAAATACAAGCTTTCTTTCTACTTTCGAAAATCAAGCAATTCATGTTATTTTGCCAAACATAGCATTTTGAAAATCAATTGAAAACATGATAAATTTTGGTGTCCAACATGTTGTATAATCACTATGGAACTTGTTAAAACTTAAAATCAACATGAACTAAGCTTAAAATCAGTTTTCACTTTTCATATTTTCCAAACTTGTAAAATCGCCATAGCCATCGGATTTTGAGTTTGGTGTAGCAATTGAGTTCTAACCTTTGAACACCATCACCATACCTCATGTACATGATCCGATCCATAGCATCTAATCGAACACGATTTACATAGAAATCGACCGCCATTTTTGAACTGCAAGGTGTGACTTGAGGGAAGATGGAGCAAGTTCGTGCAAGCTATCCATAGAGCATCCTTACATGCCGTTGAGTTTAATCAATCAAGAAACAACAATCGAAGTGCTCTAGAATGTAATTCGATCTCGCTTTTCCAAGTTAGAACACAACTTCAAACTCCATATTCCTTGCACCAATTGAGAAAAGCTCTGGCCATTCTCTTCTCCTGACCGAAACCACCATTAGCCCTCAATAAAATCAAACAATCATGAACAATACATCATTTAATTTGAAAATCGCTTAGGGTTCTTCGAGTTCTCGTAAATCCAAACATGATAGATCGAAAATAAATGCAATTAACATACACCGTTGTATTCCTTGTTCAAAATCGAGTCACTTTGATGTTTACATCATTGAATTTGGTTGAGAAACGAAGATTTGAGCAAGGATTTAACAATCTGAAAATCAAAACTCAAGCCCAGGCTGCGCGCGTGTTCATGTTTTCTTCATTTTTTTAAAAATTCAAATTAACCAATGTTATATCAACGCGTGTTTTTAATCCACTAACACTCAGCGCGTTTGGCTCAGTTGGTTGCTTGCTTGCTCTTAAGGCTTTGTGACACGCGTCCCACTCAAAGGTCATGGGTTCAAAACCCAGCAAGACCCTTTTTTCACTCTTTTTTCACAAAACTTCAATATTTTCATATTTTTTCTTCAAACTTTCAACATTTTTTTGACCAATCAAAACTTCTCATTTTGAGATGATTTTTTGTACACTTGTCAATTAATGTATCTATTTTAGGATAGTGCAAAAATTTTCAGAAAAAAACTTTCATCTGATTAAATTTTAATCGAGCCGAAAACGACATTCTGAACACTTTTCAAACCTCCTTTAAGGTGAATTTTCATGTTTTCGATTCCGATTTTTTCAAAACTCCTCATAAATGAACTCTACATTTCAAAACATTTTCAAAATCATTTTCAAAACTTTTCATCAAACTTGCATCTTTTACCATGTTCGATCCGATTTAAACGATAAAACCGATTTATCTTTTCTCGAATTTCTCGATCGATCATGGCCTCCATCACGGTAAGTCCCATCATAAAATTCTTTATGTACATATCTAAATTTCATTGTACATATTCAAAACATCTTTGTTAATAATCAAACATAAACAAACTTCTTCCGTTTGTTTCATTCGCTTGTTTATATTCGGATACCATTGGTATTGAAAGGAGCATTATTCCTGTGAAACTGCTTTCAAACCAATGGGCTCCTCAAGGTGTAAGTCCCATAAAATTTTTTATGTACATAGTATTTCTTTGTACATATCAAACTTTTTTCAAATAACAACAAAATTCATCCGTATAATATGTATATTTTTTATACTCAAGTATGCATAAACCGTGATCGCCTGCTTTTACTTACCTGTATATTCAAATCAACATTTTTCTCATGCATAAATAGCTTTTTCAAAATAAAACTTTTATCTGTATATAATACGTATACTTTTGAAAATACTTTTTACGTAAAACTTCGATCTTTCGCTTTTGTTTTATCCGTACATATACACCAATACCATTGGTATTGAAAGAAACATTATTCCCGTGAAAATACTTTCAAATCAATGGGCTCCCTTATGGTGTAAGTCCTAACCCTCCTATGTACATCCATCGTTCAGACATAAATATAACGTCGGTACATACTACTTCCTCGTACACAATTCAAACTTGTAAATAATCAAGTTACGCTGCTTTAAACGCTCGCTTCACCGACACTTGTTTATATTTCTTCATAAACTCCTCGCAAATAAACATCATGCATTGTTTATATTTCCTTTATAAACTCTCGTGAATACATATCACACACACACACTTGTTTATACAACTGTCTAATTATAACATAACAATTAGACTAATCAATAAGTTCCCAAAGATAGCCTCCGCTTGGCTTTATATAAGACAATCAATACCCAAGATGGGTTAGCTCTTGGGTTTATACAAGACAACTCATCCCCAATGAGTTTAGCCTTCTCTTGGGCTTTGTACAAAGAAACCTCCTCAGAGAGTTAGCCTCCGCTTAGGCTTCATATAACGCAACACTCGCTGAGTCACCTCCTCGGGCTTCGCTCAAAAGAACTCCTCATTGAGTTTAGCCTCGGGCATCATACAATGAAAGAGACAGAAATCTCTTAATGCCTCCTATTGGGCTTCCAATACAAAGAATCACCCACGCTAAGATAGAACCCCTCGAAGGATGGTTTCTCGTGAAATCACTTTCAAATCTCTGAGAGTAAAATTTCCTTGAAATTACTCTTATTTCCAAAAGGATGATTTCTCGTTGAAATCCCTTTCAAAACAAAGCCACCCATACCCTATAGCTTCCTCTTGAGCTTCATACAAGGACCTCGATGACCCTCGGAATGCCTCCTCGGCTTACAATACAAGGACCCATGGGCTTTTTAAAAGCATCCCTTTAATCCAATCAATTCTCCTAGATTTAGACATCTATCATCTCTATGGAAGAAGTATCTCATCTATCACATCACATACAAAAAACTTTTCAAAAACTTTTCAAACTATTTTCAAACAAAAACATCTCTTAATTGTAAGTGGTAACGCTTGTATACTCAAGCAAAACACCTAATACTTACAGCTTAAAAGATTCAATCATCTTTTCAAACATCTTTCTTAAACATGTAAGTGGTAACGCTTTGTATACTCAAGCAAAACACCTGATACTTACGATGAAAGATTTTCATTTCAATCAAACTTTTCAAAATGTATGTGATGAAATAGATTAGATACATTTTTCATTAAGATGACATTTGTCCTCTTTACTAACATACCGTTGTTTCCACTAGCAATGGAACTACGATTGCTCGACTTTCTCAACATCCTTTGAGAATACGTAGGCACAAGGTCTCATCCTCGAGCAAATTTCTATCTCTCTCGCACTAAACAAACCATAGATCCCTTTAGATCCGAGCTACAAATGCTCGATTCCTATTAGATATGTATGCGTAAGATCCACGATCTTTGCGAGCACAATAATAATAAACACTAGATCCCACCTAATCTTCGCTTACAATCCCAAAGGAGAAACTTTCCCAATCTTAGAAATAGCAATTAAAACACACAAACATATCAAATATATTCATATATAAAGTCGTAGATAACTACATATATTTAGGGTGCTCCATCTATTCCCTTTATATAACAATCCCCTTACTCGTATCTCCCCAATGCGTATGCCTAGTTTGCGCTTAGTCGTTACGCATATCAATATCAATTGAGGGTATTTCAAATTTTCCCTTTTCATAATCATTAAATCATCTTTCTTGTGTTGAAAATAATAAAGCTTGATGCTCGCGGCATCTTTATAAACAAATCAAAAGAGTAAATCATTTCGAGCCAGAGAATCCGAACTCACGTTCGAATCCCTCTAGCGCGTCACCTTTTAACGCGAACAGGTATGTTGATAGAAAAGGTAAGCAACAGATGGATCGTGGTAAGCCTTATGATAGGAGTAATCAGAGATCCGGTGGTTGGAAGAAGTCCGTGAGGAGATTCCAGCTTCCGCTAATGCCAAGTGTGGTGAGACAGACATCGATGGTGGACTGTAAGAGTACTGATAAGAAGTGTTTCAAGTGTGGGAAGCTTGGCCATGTGGCCAATGATTGCAGAGTGAGAGTAGTGACTTGTTACAACTGTGGTGAAGAAGGTCATACTCGTCCTCAGTGCACGAAACCCAAGAAAGAGCAAGCTGGTGGTAAAGTGTTTGCATTGTCTGGATCAGATACTAAACCAGATGATCAGCTGATTAAAGGTACATGTTTTATTAATGACATACCTTTGATTGCGATTATTGATACTGGAGTTACGCATTCTTTTATTGCGTTAGATTGTGCTAAAAGATTAAATTTGGAAATTTCTAATATGGATGGAAGTATATTATTGATACCCCGCTTCAGTTCATGACTACTTCATATGTTTGTAGGAATTGTCCTGCAGGATTTTTGGTAGGGGTTTCAGATGGATTTAGTGTGCCTACCGCTAGAACAACTTGATGTCATCTTGAATGAATCGTTGAATTCAACCAGTTCATATCAACTGCTTTGAGAAGACGGCCATTTTCCCCAAGAGGTTAAAGTTGAAAATGAGATTATGTCCGCTAAGGTATGAACTTAACTGGAAAGATGGTGCAGTGGTGTTTATGTTGTATTCTCGCGATGAAGCGGAAGAAAAGCAAAGGGTGATGGATCCGCAGTGAATGAATTTCTAGAGGTGTTTCCAAGACGTTAGTGAATTGCCAGAGAGAGGTAGAATTTACTATAGATCTAATTCGAACTAGTCCGTGTCGATGGCGCCTTATCGCATGTCGGATCGAATTAGCCGAATCAAGAAGCGCTAGAGGAATTACTTGAAAAGAAGTTCATTCATCCGAGTGTTTCACCGCAAGTGCTCCGTGTTGTTAGTTAAGAAGAAAGAAGGTTCATGAGGTTATGTGTTGATTACGCATAACCCAATAAGGTTACTATCAAGAATCGGTATCCCTTGTCGAGGATCGATGATTTGATGGACCAACCTGCTGGAGCTTGTGTATTCAAGAAGATTGATCCGAGATCCGGATATCATCGATTCGTGAAGTCGAGGATATTCAAAACCGCATTTAGAACGAGGTACGGGCATTATGAATATTCTGCCGCTTGGAGTTACTAATGCACCTGGTGTTTTCATGGAGTATATGAACAGGATATTTCATCCGTATCTTGACAAGTTCATTGTGGTGTTTATTGATGATATTCTAATTTATTCGGAGAGCGATGAGGAGCATGCGTAATATCCTCGTAATTGTGTTGGAGTTGTTGAAAGAGAAGAAGCTTGCGCGGTTGTCCAAGTGTGAATTCGTTGATGAAGTAAGTTTTCTGGCCATGTAATTTCCAAGAATGGGATTGTTGTTGATCCTACGAAGGTAGAAGCGGTGTCTCAGTGGGAAGCGCCGAAGAATGCTTCTGAGATCCGTAGTTTTCGGGTCTTGCAGTTATTACCTAAGTTTATAGAAGGATTTTCCAAACTAGCGCTGCTGACTAAGTTGACCAGAAGGGTCGATATTTGTTTGGGATGTTGAATGTGAGAAAGGATTTCAAGAGTCAAGAGGAGGTTGACAAGTCCGATCTTGATTTTGCCGAATCCGACTAAGTCTTTGTGTATTGTGATGCATCACCATGGGATTAGGTGGTGTGTTGATGCAAGAGAATCAGTCATGTATGCTTCACGACAATTGAAAGTACATGAAAGGAATTATCCGACTCATGATTTGGAGTTGGCAAATGTGTTTGTTTTGAAGTTGTGGAGGCATTACTTATATGGTTCTCGTTTTGAGGTGTTTAGTGATCATAAGGGTCTGAAGTATCTCTTTGATCAGAAAGAACTGAACATGAGGCAGAGAAGATGGTTGGAATTTCTAAAGGATTATGATTTCGGTTTGAATTACCATCCTGGTAAGGCAAACGTTGTTGCGGATGCTTTGAGTAGGAAGTCCTTGCATATGTCGATGTTAATGGTACGTGAGTTAGATTTGGTCGAAAGGCCTGTAGATCCGAGTTTGGTTTGTGAAACTACCGTAATAGTGTGAAATTGGGCATGTTGAAGCTGACTAGTGGTATTTTGGAAGAGATTAGAAATGGACAGAAGTCTGATATTGGGTTAGTTGATAAGTTGACATTAATCAACCAAGGTCAAGGAGGTGAGTTCAGAATTGATGAGAACGGAGTTATGAGGTTTGGTGATCGGGTGTGTGTTCCGGATGTTGCCGAGATTAGAAAGAGTATTTTGGAAGAAGGACATCGTAGCGGGTTGAGTATTCATCCCGGTGCTACTAAAATGTACCATGATTTAAAGAAGTTGTTTTGGTGGCCGGGAATGAAAAAGGAAATTGCTGAGTTTGTGTATGCTTGTTTGGTTTGCTAGAAGTCAAAAATCGAGCATCAGAAACCGTCAGGATTGATGGAGCCGTTGTTTGTTCCGTAATGGAAGTGGATGGAATCTCTATGGATTTTGTGTCCTGCTGGCGACACAAGAATTGTGATTCTATCGGGTTATTGTGGATCGGTTGACGAAATCGCCACTTTATTCCGATAAGAATGGATTATCCGATGGAAAGGTTAGCGTAGTTGATGTTGAAAAGATTGTGAGTCTACATGGTATTCCTTCTAGTATTGTGTCGGATCGAGATCCGAGGTTTACATCTAAGTTCGGACGGATTACAAGAAGCTTTGGGTACTAAGTTGCGCTTAAGTTCCGCTTATCATCCGCATGATGGTCGACGGAAAGAACGATTCACCGTTGGAAGATTTGGCGAGAGCTGTGTTAGAGAAGGGTGGAGCTTGGGATAGTTATCTACCATTGATCGAGTTTACCTACAATAGCTTTCACCGAGTATTGGTATGGCTCCGCTTGAGGCATTGTATGGTAGAGGTGTCGGACCGCTATGTTGGTATGAATCGAGAGAGTGCGTGATTGGACCAGATTGTTCAACAAAATTGAAAATATTAAGATGATTCAGAGAAGATGAGAACTTCTCGTAGTCGTAAAAGTTACCATGATAAGAGGAGGAAAGATCTTGAGTTTAGTGAAGGAGAACATGTTTTATGCGAAGTTATTCGATGACTCGTATTGGTCGAGCTTTGAAGTCAAAGAAGTTGACTCCACGATTTATTGGTCCTTTCGATTACCAAGAGAGTTGGGAAGGTTGTATATCGATTGCTTTGTCACCACTATGAATCTGCATGATGTTTTTCATGTGTCTCAACCGAGGAAGTACATTGCCGATCCGTCTCATGAGATTCGGTAGATGATATATGTATGAGAGAATTTGACCGTGGAAGCGGCACCGTGGAGGATAGAGGATCGAAGTTGAAATAATAGGCAAAGAGATTGCATTGGTAAGAGTGGCTGGGAGGACCAAATGGATGGAAATGTCACTGGGAGCCGGAGAGTCGATGAAGGACTCAGATCCCGAACTATTTGTCTGAGGTATGTTTTCGAGGACGAAAACTCTTTTAGTTGGGGAAAGTTGTGACACCCCAAAATAATTCGGTAATTAAATAATTATGATTTTTAATTATTAAATTAATTGAGAACATAATTTATTAACATATTGAATTATTGAGATTAATTATGGATTTAATTGAGGTGTGAGGAGTAAAGTTTATTTATTTATGTTAATAAGGAATAAAAGGAATAAAAGGAATAAAATAAGGAAAGAAGGAAAATAGAGTCATTTTGGAGAAAACAAAGATACGTGAAGTTGAGAAGAGGAGAAAGAAGGAAGAAGACCTAGAAGTGTCAGAATTCGAAGAACCCACAAGGTGCGGGTGATTTCGATTGATTATTTCGTATTATAGGTTTTGATTTTGATACTATAGATCATAGCATGTTAGGAAACCTTAGTTTGGGAATTTCTAGGTTTCATGGATGTATACCTAATTGTGTCAGATGATGTCAGATTGTGTCAGTTAGTGTCAGATTATGGATTGAAAATATTTAGGTGTCAGTAGAGGAAAAGAAATGATGAAAACATGTTGTTTGATGTGATAATGATGCCAATTGATGTGTGTTAGTGTTTCCTATGTTGGGATTCATGGGCAAATTTGGATTTGATTGAGAATGGATGAATGTCAAAAGTGCGTAAAATGGCTCAAGAATATTTAGGAACCGGTTCTCGTACGGGTAGGAACCGGTTCGACTTTGAAAATTTTATAAAACTCGAATTGACTCGTGAACCGGTTCCTCAGATAGGTAGGAACCGGTTCTATACATTTTCCGTAAAGCTCATTTTTGAACTCGCAGAACCGTTCCCGATATGTAGGAATCGGTTCATTGCTTATTTTTGAAAAATATTTAAACTTTGAAAATTCATAACTTTTAAACCGTAAGTCCGCTTTTGAGTGCCGCTTTGGACGTTATTTCTCAAATTTATTGCTCTATTTTATAAATGAAAAGATTTCCAAAAACTTGAAAATATTTTGAAAATGAGTCGAATTCAAATAGATGAATTTTGACCGATGCATATTGACGTATGTAGCAGTAGATCCCGTGATGATGGATGTATTGTGTAGATGTAAAGCATGTTTATGCTGTTGTTATTTTATGCATGATGGACTGAAATATCATGTTGATTTGTTTGATTCGCTTATGTTAAGTTGATTTAATGCATAGACCGATTGATGTCGCATGCTAGAGACGTATGCATATGCATTGTTTTGGTGAAGTTAATTCCATTGTGCGGAATTTGACTTGATCGCCGATAACCGATACCCGAGTGAGGATGGGTGGTTAGGCCGGATTCGTGTCCGGTGGTTATGGACGAATCGATGGTACCGTATCCGTTGATGATGGATCGTTGTCGTGACTTGGTCACGCGGTCGCACCGCATACATTGAGTCCGTGATTTGTGTTTTCATGGAATTGTAACATGTTAGGATGTCTTCCAGTGTTGCAATTCTTTTGTTGCTTATTGATTATGCATGATGACTTATATGAATATGGTTGTGTGTTAAATTCGATTTGTGTTAAGGGTGATATGATATGTCAGAATATATTGTTAAATGAGAAGCTTATAATATGTTTTAATTATGAGAAGTCTCACCCTTTACTTTACCCTTTCGATTAAAGTTAGCAAATGAGAGTCGGTGAGGATGGCTCTAGAGCTCATCGCTTTAGTCCGCGGTCTGTCATGCTCTAATTAGATTGTAACACTGGGGAACGTTAGATGAGGAATTAGACATTGGTTTATTATTTATTTAAACCTTTTTTGGGAATAATAATGATTGAATTATTCCGTTTTTGGTTATGATATTTTCCGCTGTGTAAGACATGGTCTTAACTTGACTGAATTATTTGAAAGTGTTGATCCTCAGTGTAGCATGGCTACTGTTTATTGGAAGTTTGGTTTTATTTATTAATTGTGACATCCCGTATTTTCCGTGTTAACTCTGATGAAAGCTGATTTAGATATTAATTTAATTAATATATTCGGGGTATTTAGATGGGGTGTTACATCCACCAGTTAAACAAAGACTGAGAAGAGTTCACCCAGAGATGGCCGACAAAATCAAAAAGGAAGTTCAAAAGTACCGACGCAGTTTCTCCACCTCTCGAATATCCTCAATGGCTAGCCAACATAGTACCTGTCTCGAAGAAAGACGGAAAGGTCAGAATGTGTGTTGACTACCGGGACTTGAATAAAGCTAGTCCAAAAGATGATTTCCCACTACCGCATATCGACATGCTAGTGGATAGCACTGCAAAATTCAACGTCTTTTCCTTCATGGACGGTTTTTCCGCTATAATCGATCGTAATGGCTCAAGACATGGAGAAGACATCTTTCATCACGCCATGGGGCACATTTTGCTACAAAGTAATGCCGCTTGATTAAAGAATGCAAAGAATCTTACCAAAGGGCGATGACTACTCTTTCATGACATGATGCACAAAGAGATCAAGTCTACGTGGACGACATGATAGCAAAGTCCGATAATCAAGAAAGCATATAGAATATCTCTTGTAGTTGTTTCAAATTAAGGAAATTTCAGTCACCGAATCCTAACAAATGCACCTTTGGGGTAAGATCCGAAAATTCCTAGGTTTCATCGTCACCAAAGAGGTATTGAAGTTGACCGACAAAGTCAAGGCTATTCAAGAAATGCCTACGCCACATACGTAAAAGCAAGTAAGAGGATTTCTTGACGGTTGAATTACATCTCCAGATTTATCTCTCAAATGATCGCTATCAGGGTCGATATTCAAGCTTCTCGCAAAAATCAAGAGGTTGTGGATGTAAGATTGCAAAAGCGCTTGACAAGATCAAGGAATATCCGCCGAACCTCTAATATTGATTCCTCCAATCAAGGAAGACCATTAATCTTGTACTCACCGTGCTAGAAGATTCCATGGGCGCGTGCTTGGACAAAGAAGATGAAACCGTAAGAAAGAGCATGCCATCTACTACTTGAGTAAAAAGTTCATGATTGTGAGACTCATATTCCATGCTCGAGAAAACATGTCAGGCTTTGTGTGGGCTTCAAAAGAAAATGTTGAGTCAGAGTACAAGAATAACACTTTAAGGAGAGGTGGAGAGACTCACTTTGGTAAGTTCATTGGCAACCGCACAAAGTCGCAAGCAACATCGAGCAATCAAAATCAAGCAATGATCTCGAGATCACTACTACTCAGCTTCATCGCTGCGCTTAGCAACCCTCTTCAAGATGCCGTATGGTTATCCATGGGGCATGCCTTTCAATTTCGGCATCGGATTTCGTCAGCCCGCTTCTCAGGTACAAACAACCACGTTTGAGGTGCCTACTTCACAGAACTCAACACTTACTCCACAGCATGGAGTAACTTTTCCACAAGTCACTATGACGGTTTCTCAACCGATCATGACGAACTCAGCTTCTGTAGTTCACACTACTGTGGATGAAGAAGTCTATCATAACCCAGGCGAAAACACGAATTCTCGTGGCCAGATGGAGAATCTCCAGGAACAGCTCCACAAGATGCATCTTGAGATCAAAACAATCCGTGGAAAGGAATTGTTTGGGAAAAACGCCCACGATCTGTGCCTAGTTCCTCGCGTAAGGATACCCACTAAATTCAAAGTCCCCGACTTTGAAAAGTATAAAGGAAATTCCTGCCCGCAGAGTCATCTTACGATGTACGCTAGGAAGATGTCTACATATAATGACAATCACCAGTTGCTCATTCACTATTTTCAAGATAGTCTCACCGGTGTCGCATCAAGTGGTACATGGACTAGACGAATATCCGTATTCAATGACCTAGGCGAAGCCTTCGTCCAACAAGATAAATTCAACTTGACATGGCTCCGGATCGAGATCAACTCCGCCCATGTCTCGTAAGGAAAAGAGACGCTCAAAGAATACGCCCAACGTTGAGGGAAATCGCCAAGTCAACCCACCGCCGAGGAGAAAGAAATGACCAAGGTTTTCTTAAACACTTGGCCCATTTTACTATGAACGATGATTCTAGCGCCCCGAGATTTCACCGACATGGAATGCGATTAGAAGAAGGAGTCCAAACAGACGCCTAACCGAGAAATAGGAACTTCCAAAGGAACCAAGAGGGTTGGAACCAATTTTCCAAAGAAAAGGAACATGACATCGGAATGGTATATCGAGGGAAACCAAGGAGGAATGTCAACAACAATGTAGTCGTTGAATAACCGCCAGAATACAAGCTCAACATGTGAATTGCTCTAGCTCCAACAAACTCAACATTTCGACAACAAAGCTCAATAATTAACAATCACAACCGCACTTGTGGTCTCGCAGCTTGATCCGATTCCAATGACGACTCGAATTATATCCCGCATTAATAGAAAGGAATCTTGTGCAAACAAGGTTACCACCTCCTGCACGTAAAAATTACCATGGTGGTACAAAGGCATTTATCTTGCCCTTTTCATCAAGGGGCACCGGGTCATGATCTTGAGCATTGCATAGCACTGAAAGTCGAGGTACAAAGGTTAGTAAGGTCTAATATTATCTCCTTCAGGAACACAAATCCAAATGTGCAAGCAAATCCACTTCCCAATCATAGTGGACATGCTGTGAATTTGATACTAAGGAATACAGATCGGTATCTTGTCACTGATGTGAATTTGATAAGAGAAAGTATAGTACAGCTCCATGGTACATACAGTACAATGGGCGCCTTCGCTAAACACGACTACGTAGCCTGCAGAATCTGCTTCAAAGACTTTCGAGGATGTCCAACTGTGAGGGCAGACATTCAACGGTTAATAGACATTGGCGATCTTCAGGTCTTCAGAAATAGAAACGATTATGATGTGAATACGATAGGGCATTTTCCGCATGAGCTTTTAGTCTCGTATATCAACTCGTAAATTCTCAAGTAAACGCCATTATCCCCTCGTTCAATGTGCCCGAATGTGTAGAAATTGAGTACAATGGTCCAAAAGTTTCGAAAATCTCCTTGGTGATTTGTCTACCGTCCTGCTCCATACATTTCTAACAAAGCAATTCCCTATCAATACAAAGGTAACTATGATAGAAGATGGAAGGAGAAACCCATACCAACTCTTTCAATGATGTTAACATAATCGAGATAGGACGAGTAACGCCAAGTGGACGCCAGACATGCTCCGCTGTTCTAAAGCAACTCGTTGTTCCCGTGTGGAGAAACACGCTAATACACCTCCCGAGAATCCCATGGGATTCCTCAGATAATCCAAACATAAATGTTGGTCCGTCTCGATGGAACCCATGTTAACTCGATTTCGACGAGATCGGGTTGATCAAGAAAAGCGAGCATGAGTTGTAGATTAGCCGATGCGACTCTCCAAGATTTCAATACTATCTCTATCAATTCAAGCTCACCGAGAGGCTTTAATGAAGGTGCTAGATCAAGCTTACGAGATCACGACGTAACCATGATCACTTGAGGAATTGTAGGCAATATAACAACTTGCAACAATTTAAGCTTCAGTGATGAAGAACTCCCGTAAGAAGGAAAATCACAACTGCTCGATATCTCAATGATTTTCCAATCGACTTTTGTCCAACGATTAGTAGATAACTGCTCATCCTTGAATGTAATGCCAAAACGACTCGCTGCTTGTCTTACAAAGGAACGCCGATGAAATTCAATGATATAGTGGTAAGAGCCTTGATGGGTCAAGGAAATCATATTGGGAAGTCGATCTTCCAATGACGATTGGTCCGCATACCTTCCAAATCACCTTCCGTGTCATGGACGCAGCAGCCTACGCTTGTTTGCTAGGAAGACCATGGATACACGGGCAGAGCAAAGTGACATCCACTTCCATCAAAAACCAAGTTTACAAAGAATGGGAAGCTAGTAACCATCATCGTGAACAAGCTTTACTAGTCACCATTTGTCCATTTTCTTTCATCACAAACCAACAAAGTCGAGGACAAGCAATAAAACGCCAACAACGACATAAACTGGATTTGCACCAGTATTTCCAAAAGATGATCAAAGGGATGAAGCTCTTCGTCCAATCAGAGAAGTATTCCACAGTGGGGGTTTCTTAAACCCTGTTCTTCAAGAGGTTAATGTTCTTACCGATGAAGGTGACGAAGATGATCTCTCCGGATATGAAGAATGGAGCACTTATCTCACCAGCTCTGAATATGTGTCCCAGGAAGAATCGTACGCGCCATTCTATCCTCCGACTGACCAATTTCAAGGCATGTCCCTACAAAACAATGAGAATGAAAATCCACCTATCCCTTTTGAAATTTGGGATACCTTGGGAGAACCAAGTGGAAAGTTTGACTACATGGTGAAATATACTGCACCTGAAAGCTCTAAAATCAGAATTGAAGACATCCAACCAACTGGATGGGACGATCCGTTTGAGTATCCTAGTCAACCAGAAGAGTTATACACATCCTATCGATCTCATCAATAGATTGAGATCCCAAGTGAAGATCTCTGCTTTAACGCACCTGCCAAGTTTGTTAAGCCAGATGTTAACTATCACTACATCAATGTAATTACTGAAAATCAAGAATACAATTCTGAAAACGACCGAAAGCGTCACCGACAATGAGTCTCTTCACTCGTAAGATTGGGAAGTACATCCCAAAAATCCAAAGACGCATGCCATTTGAAAACACGATGTCGATTCCATGCTCCTCGATCCGCCAATCAAGGTAAGAAGATCGCTTTAGCAAAGACAAACGCAAGGTCAACCGCCCGTAGTCTTCAAAGCCTGCTCGACCAACACCAAAGTCTACTCAAGAAATAAGCCAAGTGGAAAACTACCGAGTATCTTGACATCCAAGGAGTTCGCTACTATTGAAGCTCATGAAGTTCGGACTAATGTTCATAGTCCTAAGTAGTTTATTTTGCTTTTATTTTGAACTCCTCACGCCCAAAGCTAAGAGATGTTTTATAGGGTTTAGCTTTTAAATAATTTCTCTTTGTCTTGCCCAAGACAAATGAGTTTGTATTTTAGGCCCCTTCATATTGTGAATCATAAATAAAATGCGTTGTTTTGATTCCACATTTTGTGTTTGTTTTTCGCTTTTACCCTTTTCTTGGAAATGGTAATCCTAAAAACACAATAAAAATCTTCAAAAAAATTCCAAAAAAAAAATAATAATAATAAAAGATCTCAGATACACTTTCACATTAACTTTGTCTAAAAAGGAAAAGTTAATTAATCAAACATAAATAAAAATGCAGATTAACAAATGGACAAATCCATTGAAAGCAATAACTCTATGCTCTCCCAACTTTGAAATCCCCAAAGGAAGTCGCCGAGGAAGAAGTTGAAGAAGAGATCTCGATGATTTCTCGACTACTTAAGCACGAGGAAAGAATCATTCACCACAAAGAGCCTTTGGAAGCAATCAACTTAGGTTCCGAGGAAGACAAAAAGAAGTGAACATCGGAGCTCTACTGACAAAGAACGCCAAGGGCAAACCGATAGATCTTCTCAAAGAATACGTTGATGTGTTCGCTGGTCCTACCAAGATATGCCGGTTTAGATACCAAGATCGAGAGCATCACTTGCCATTAAGACCGAGTGTCCATCCACAAAATAATTCGGTAATTAAATAATTATGATTTTAATTATTAAATTAATTGAGAACATAATTTATTAACATATTGAATTATTGAGATTAATTATGGATTTAATTGAGGTGTGAGGAGTAAAGTTTATTTATTTATGTTAATAAGGAATAAAAGGAATAAAAGGAATAAAATAAGGAAAGAAGGAAAATAGAGTCATTTTGAGAAAACAAAGATACGTGAAGTTGAGAAGAGGAGAAAGAAGGAAGAAGACCTAGAAGTTTTAATCAAGAACCCACAAGGTGTGGGTGATTTCGATTGATTATTTCAGATTATAGGTTTTGATTTTGATACTATAGATCATAGCATGTTAGGAAACCTTAGTTTGGGAATTTCTAGGTTTCATGGATGTATACCTAATTGTGTCGATGATGTCGATTGGTCGCTTAGTGTCGACATGGATTGAAAACATTTAGGTGTCAAGAGAGGAAAATAAATGATGAAAACATGTTGTTTGATGTGATAATGATGCCAATGGATGTGTGTTAGTGTTTCCTATGTCGATTCAGATGGGCAAATTTGGATTTGATTGAGAATGGATGAATGTCAAAAGTGCGTAAAATGGTTTCAAGAACACGTAGGAACTTCCTCGTATGGGTAGGAACCGGGTTCCACTTTGAAAATTTTATAAAACTCGAATTGCATCGTGAACCGTTCTCGATAGGTAGGAACCGGTTCCATACATTTTCCGTAAAGCTCATTTTTGAACTGCAGAACCGCCTCGATATGTAGGAACCGGTTCTCATTGCTTATTTTGAAAATATTTAAACTTTGAAAATTCATAACTTTTAAACCGTAAGTCCGCTTTTGAGTGGCTTTGGACGTTATTTCTCAAATTTAATGCTCTATTTTATAAATGAAAAGATTTCCAAAACTTGAAAATATTTTGAAATGAGTCGAATTCAAATAGATGAATTTTTGACTGATGCATATTGACGTGTATGTAGCAGAGATCCTGTGATGATGGATGTATTGGTATTGTGTAGATGTAAAGCATGTTTATGCTGTTGTTATTTTATGCATGATGGACTGAAATATCATGTTGATTTGTTTGATCTTGTTATATTAAGTTGATTTAATGCATAGACCGATTGATGTTGCATGCTAGAGACGTATGCATATGCATTGTTTTGGTGAAATTAATTCCATGTGCGGAATTTGACTTGGATTGCCGATAATCGATACCCGAGTGAGGATGGGTGGTTAGGCTGGATTCGTGTCCGCTGGTTATGGACGAATCGATGGTACCGTATCCGCTGATGATGGATCGTTGGGTGACTTGGTCACGTGGTCGCACTGCATGCATCGAGTCTCCATTTGTGTTTGCATGGAATTGTGACATGTTAGGATGTCTTCCAAAGGTTGCAAATTTTGTTGCTTATTGATTATGCATGATGACTTATATGAATATGGTTGTGTGTTAAATTCGATTTGTGTTAAGTGGGTGATATGATATGTCAGAATATATTGTTAAATGAGAAGCTTATAATATGTTTTAATTATGAGAAGTCTCACCCTTACTTTACCCTTTTCAGATTAAAGTTAGCAGCTGAGGAGTCGGTGAGGATGGCTCTAGAGCTCATCGTTTAAGTCCGCGTGTCAGTGTCATGCTCTGATTAGATTGTAACACTGGGGAACGTTAGATGAGGAATTAGACATTGGTTTATTATTTATTTAAAACTTTGTTGGGAGTAATAATGATTGAATTATTCCGTTTTTGGTTATGATATTTTCCGCTGTGTAAGACATGGTCTTAACTTGACTGAATTATTTGAAAGTGTTGATCCTCAGTGTAGCATGGCTACTGTTTATTGGAAGTTTGGTTTTATTTATTAATTGTGACATCCCGTATTTTCCGTGTTAACTCTGATGAAAGCTGATTTAGATATTAATTTAATTAATATATTCGGGGTATTTAGATGGGGTGTTACATCCACCAGTTAAACAAAGACTGAGAAGAGTTCACCCAGAGATGGCCGACAAAATCAAAAAGGAAGTTCAAAAGCAGCTTGACGCAGGCTTTCTTGTCACCTCTGAATATCCTCAATGGCTAGCCAACATAGTACCTGTCTCGAAGAAAGACGGAAAGGTCAGAATGTGTGTTGACTACCGGGACTTGAATAAAGCTAGTCCAAAAGATGATTTCACCACCGATATCGACATGCTAGTGGATAGCACCGCAAAATTCAACGCCTTTTCCTTCATGGACGGTTTTTCCGCTATAATCGATCGAATGGCTCCCAAGACATGGAGAAGACATCTTCATCACGCCATGGGCACATTTTGCTACAAAGTAATGCCGCTTGATTAAAGAATGCAAAGAACTTACTAAAGGGTGATGACTACTCTTTCATGACATGATGCACAAAGAGATCAAGTCTACGTGGACGATATGATAGCAAAGTCCTGACATCAAGAAGAACATATAGAATATCTCTTGAAGTTGTTTCAATGACATGAAATTTCACTTCACCGAATCCTAACAAATGCCCCTTTGGGGTAAGATCCGAAAACTCCTAGGTTTCATCGTCAACAAAGAGGTATTGAAGTTGACCTCGACAAAGTCAAGGCTATTCAAGAAATGCCTATGCCACATACGTAAAAGCAAGTAAGAGGATTTCTTGACGGTTGAATTACATCTCCGATTTATCTCTCAAATGATCGCTATTGTGGGCCGATATTCAAGCTTCTCCGCAAAATCAAGAGGTTGTGTGGATGTAAGATTGTTAAAAGCGCTTGAAGATCAAGGAATATCCACAAAACCTCTAATATTGATTCCTCCAATCAAGGAAGACCATTAATCTTGTACTTACCGTGCTAGAAGATTCCATGGGTCGCGTGCTTGGACAGCAAGATGAAACCAGAAGAAAGAGCATGCCATCTACTACTTGAGTAAAAAGTTCACAGATCAGACTCTACTCCATGCTCGAGAAAACATGTCATGCTTTGGTGGGCTTCAAACGCCTCCGCCAAGACATGATCAATCACACGACTTGGTTAATCTCCAAATGGATCCAATCAAGCACGCCTTTGAAAAGCCCGCCTTAACAGAAGAATTGCTCGATGGCGATGCTATTATCCCAATATGACATCCAAGACTGCGCTCAAAAGCGGTCAAAGGAAGCATTCTTGCCGATCACTTGGCTTATCACCGCCAACGAATACCAATCTCTCAAGTTCGACTTCCCGACGAGGATGTTATGTACTTAAAGATGAAAGATTGTGACGAACCATTACCCAAGAAGGTCCCGATCCGTAATCTAGATGGGGTCCGATCTTTGATGGAGCAGCTTAACGCTTTTGGCAATGGAATCGGGGCAGCCATCATTACTCCCGAGGGTTCTCATATCCCGCTTTCCGCCGATTGTATCATGGTATCAAGAAGCTATCGACTGAGGATCAAGATCCTTGACATATATGGAGATTCACCTTGTGATCAATCAAATCAAAGACAAGTATGAAACTCATCATCTTGGTTTGATTCCATACGTAGATTATGCAAGACGTTTGTTGACTTTCTTCAACAAAGTTGAACCGCATCATATCCCCGAGATCGAATCGAATGGCGACGCCTTGGCTACTCTATCTTCCATGTTCAAAGTCAACAATTGGAATGATATGCCTAAATCCGATCGACGCCTTGAAAGACTCGTGATATGTCTTTACAATCAAGTCGTCGATGATAAACCGTGGTTCCACGACATCAAACGCTTCCTTCAAACTCGTGGAGTACCCACTGGACATCATACAAAGACAGAAAACCTAAGGAGGCTTTAGAAATTTCTTCCTCGAATGAAGATGTTCTATACAAAAGAAACTTCGATATGGTCCCGCCGATACGCGCCGTACATGAAGGCATACGATAATTCACGGTGCATGAAGGGTCCTTGAACTCATTCGAATGGACATGCAATGTCCAAAATCTTGAGAGCAGGATACTATTGATAACAATGGAATCGATTGTAAACACGCCAAAAGATGTCACAAGTGCCGATCTACGCAGATAAGATCCACGTACACCGACTCTTCTCAACGCTCTCTCTCCATGGCCTTTCTCCATGTGGGGCATCGACATGATCGATGATTGAACCAAAAGTGTCCAACGGACATCGCTTTATTCTAGTGGCTATTGATTACTTCACCAAATGGGTCGGGCAAAGATTTACGCCAACGTTACAAGACAAGTGGTTGTGAGGTTCATTAAGAATAACCTCATTTGCCGATATGGAGTTCCAAGTAAGATCATTACGCATAATGGATCAAACTTGAACAACAAAATGATGAAAGAATTGTGTGAGGAATTCAAGATCGAAAGATCATAACTCATCTCCTTACCGACCAAAGATGAACGGCCGCTGAAGCCGCCAACAAGAACATCAAAAGATCGCCCGTAAGATGGTCACTTACAAAGATTGGCACGAATGTCGCCATTTGCTCGATGGGTATCGATTCAAGACGCACTTCAACAGGGCAACTCCTTTTCTCTAGTATACGGCATGGAAGCAAAGTCTCCGTAGAAGTTGAGATTCCGCCAATGAGATTTATCATGGAAACTAAGTTATCCGAGGCCGAATGGTGTCAAAGCGATACGACCAACCGAACTTAATCAAGAAAACGCCGACCGCCCGTGTCATGGATGCTATATCAAAGAAGGATGAAGAAAGCTTGACAAAAAGGTTCGACGTGAATTCCGAGAGGCGCTCTGCTTAAAAAGATTCTATCTTTTCAACCGCATTCTAGGGCAAGTGGACCCTAATTACGAAGGCCCATACATCACAAAAGAAGCTTTTCAAGCAAGCATGACTCTCACAACCATGGATGGTGATGAACTCCGCATCCCGTAAATGCTGATGCAAATAAGAAATACTTTGTCTAAAAACAAAAGAACAACTCGGTAAGTCGAAACCCAAAAGGGCGGTTTAGGCAAAATGAGGCCTCGTGGACCGAAACCCAAAAGGCGGTCCAGAAAAAATTAGAGACAATAAATGAAATCATCCCGATAGATTGAAAACTCGAAAAGGAATTCTAGGCAAAATTATGATACAAAATGACAAAGTAATCGTGGATTATTAATCAAGAATCTTCCATCGATGGATCTTCAATCAAGTCTTCAAGCAACAAGCACAGCTTGAATTCAAAGTTGTTAGGATAATAGTGGTCATTGCTTTCAATGTAGCCTTTTCCCAATAAATTATCATTTCCAACTCTTGTAAATAGTTCATGGAATCACGCCTTTGGTCGATTACCATTCTATCAATAAAATTTGAGCCTGTGCCCATTTGTTTGCAATTCGATTTATTCTGCTTTGCAAAATAACGCTTTTATTGTGAAAATCACTTTGAAACTAAAAAAGTTTTAAATGAATTTTTACTTCAAATCTTTGAAATAAGAGCGAAATGTTCCTTTGAACTACGAACACAGAAAGAACTTCAACAGTTTTCTCCACGAGTGTTTCAACCTCTGAAAGTTAGAACAGCTGCTAAAGAAGTCTTCTTCTCCTCAACAGAGATCTTCAAAGGATGTTGTTCTTATCCAAAAATAATCCCCAACAAGGTTGCCAATGAAATGCCTTTCTCGGAAATTTTAAAGCATGCAACTCAGATTCATCATCAGTAACGTCTACACCATGGCTGCAGATTTTGCTGAGTATTTGTTTGAACTGTGACGTAGTCCTTTTCCCAAATACACTTTTGTTGTCTTGTCAAAGTATCACAAGATGCATATGACATTCATGACATTCATCATTCATACATAATAGCATCATTAATGCATTTCTGCATTTCTCAAATGTTTACTTCAACATCACTTGTTTAGGTTGCATTTATTCCCAAAAACAAGTATGGGTGTGTCATCTCTCCGTAGATTATCCCCAAGCAAAAACATTTTTTCTCTTGTTCCCCAGCTGAGATCATTCCTCATTGGGAACGAAGTCTTGATTGACTGTTTCTTTCCAATTCATTTCTGGATAGAATCTTGTCTCTAAGCCAACTCAGGTTTAGATTTCACAGAAAAAATATACCTGCAAACAATAAGCAATAGCCTCGTCATCCGAGCCGCTTATTTTCTTTTCATCTTGAAACTTATCATAAAAACAATTGATCTTCTCAGCAAGTTCAAATCATGAAAGTTCAAGAAAATCTCCACAGTTGTCTTTCTGTCTAAAAGAAAACCTGTGTCTTTTCAATCAAAATGCCCGATCTTCTCAAGAGAAAGATCCCAAAGAAGATTGTGGTCGGAAAATAGAAACTCATTTGAGATCTGTTTCCATCATTGATCGTTATTCACAAGGTCGAATACTCAAGAATTTTCTCAAGAATTACCTTGTTACTTATCACTACCGATAATTGGTAATATCTTCTAACTCATTACCATAAACTATCACAAGGTCGATAATTGGTAATATCATTTACCTTAAACATTGTCACAAGGTCGATGTATAATCTCCTCAAATGATATTCACATGCATTGTGAATCTATTTCCTGAAACATATTGCTTGTTTCCCAACAAACAAGATTCTCTTTTCTTAGATGATCGAGTCATCCTCATAAATTTTTCCCCAAAGATATCAATCTTTGATATGTCCCTGGAGAACTTTTTGCAATCATTTTGCATCTCGCATCTTTTGGTATCTTAGGTCCAAAATTTACAGATTTCGATATTTAAGTCTCTTCACACCTATCGAGACGAAGATCTTCATCTTCATATCTCAAAGTTAAAGAAACTTAAATAGGGAATCATTATACCCCAATTTTGACCTAATATACCACCTTACATTTGCATTATCGCATCACTACAGCTCGTAATGTAATTAATCGGGTGTGGCTTCTACAGGTCAAAATTAGGGTTTCCTCAATTTTTCATCTGATTCAAGAGGTAATCAATTAGGGTTTGAGTTCTCACTCACCTAAATTGATATATCTTAATCAACCATCAACAGTTGATCTTCAGATATCCAACTTTTCCTCATGATCTATCAAGGATCGACCAATTAGGGTTTTCATCGAGGATAAGCAATTACTGATTTTCTGATCAATGAATGAATTGTTTTCCTAGAGATTGATCTTCATATCTTCAATACAACATCTTGACCGAATTTCTTGATTCAAAACATCACAGAAGTTCACATTTTCATCACCAATTTTGATCATCCGATGAAATTTCATCTCAGACCGAAAGTCAAACTTTGACTTTTAGTCAACTTTTTCAAGATAAAACTTTTTCAAACATCAAAATACTTCAAATGATCCATTATGATCATAAAAAATCAAGAAATTTTGAAAAGTCAACAAAAAGTCAAAATTTTCAACACTTAGAAAATTTTCAAAGTGTTAAAAAATGTGATTTTTTCCTACTTTCATGGCATTTTTTCACATAGTTCCATTTGGAATTAGAAAAAACTCAAAACATGAAAGTTGTAGCCCTTGAAACAAGCTTTCCAAAATGTCCAAGAACTTGCAAATCCATTGTGTCTAGCTATACTTTTGATTTTGAAACATAGAGTTCAAAAATCATAAGTTTCAAGTTCATGCTTCAAGGATTACAAGTCATTTTTGATTTTCTCTCCTTCTAGAAACCTTGCCACCTAGCCAAGATAGATAGAGATGATAAAAATCAGATGAGAGGTAATTATGATGAGATAAGATCAAGTTGAAATTTAACCATGGTTAAAAGGAAGGTTCCTTTTGCATTTATTGCAAAAATGACTTTCTTGCCCTCTAAGGCAAGTTGTCCAAATCCAAGCCAATCTTCCTTGCTTGCTAATCTGATTTTTTGACCTATAAATAGAGGTCATGTTTGCCATTTGAAACCACACCAAAGCTATGCAAGAACAAGCTTTCTCTTTTCTTTCTTAAATTTCAAGTAACATAGTTCAAAGTGAGAATTCTTGTATTTTTCAAAACTTGTGAAAAACCATGAGAGATTTGGTGTCTAACATGTCTTAAAATCAATATGTAACTGGTTTGAAACTTAAAATCAACATAAGAATCACTAAAAACCAGAATTGCTTTTCATATTTCAAAACATGCAAAAATTGCCTTAAACTTCAAAACTGATATTTGGCTCGAGCTAGTTGTGTTTTGATCATTCAAACATCATCAACATACTTCGTATGGATGATACAAACCATCACTTTTGATCTGTAACACTTCCAAACCCGGATTCGAGTTTCATTTCAAGCATATGCAAGTGGACTTGGTTGGAATGATCCAGGCAATTTCAGGGCAAGCAGACCATCCTCACATCGCCCTCAAGCTCACGGTGCTCCAAAGAATCCTTAAACATCAATCGTAATACCCTTTGAAGATTTTGATCTCAGCTTCAAGAGGTAAGTGACTCAACTTCGAAATCCTTGATTTCTTACTTCCAGTTCAAAAAACTCTTGGCCGTTTTGTTTCTGCACCTTCACTGATCAGTAACCCTAAACTAATTGCTTGAATCCATGTCCATACACGATTTCAATTTGATTTTAAAGAACTAGGGTTCTTCGTCTTTTCTGGAAAATCAATCATGTTTAACTAAAAATAAATGAAATTAAACCACATCATCATGTTCCTGGATCAATTTCGGTCAAGTTTGATGTTTACATCGAGCAATTTCATCAAGAAACGAAGAATCCATGGCTGATTGAAGGATCGAGGAAGAAGAAGAGCATCATGCTGCTTTTCCGTAAATTCAAATTATCAGTTTATAATATAATTAATTGAAGTAACATAAGTGAACGGATGTATTGCCGCCCCAGCGGTTCCCAGCTTACTCTTAACGCTTTGCCTTGCCACGCCTTGCCCAATGGTCCCGGGTTCGAGTAGCCTTGGGACCATTTTTGCCAAACTTTTTTGTTTTCTCTTCACATTTTTTTCAAACTTTGACTCTTTCAAAACCCAATCAAAACTCCTCATTTTGAGGTAATTTTTTGCACACCTGTCAATTAACTTGTCTATTTTAAGAATATGTCAAAAAAATTCAAAAAAACTTTCTTTTGATTATATTTTTATCGAGCCGAAAACGATACGTTTTGAGTACTTTTCAAAGCACTTTCAAAGACGTTTCTTTCAAACTTTTGAAACTCGAATCTTTTCTAAACTTCTTGTAAGTATATTTCATCTTTCAAAAATACTTTCAAGAGCTTTTCAAAACATTTAAACAAAATTACACTCTTTTTTCCATGATCGATCCGATTTGAAGATAAAACCGAACTTGTTTTTCCTCGACCGATCATGGGCCTCCTCACTGTAAGTCCCAAAATTTTTTATGTACATAATTATTTCCTTGTACATATCCAATTATTTTATATACATATCAATTTTACTTGTATATAATACTAATATCTCTCAGAATACTCAAGTATAGACAAACTTCGTCTGCTTGTTTCCATTTCACTTGTATATACATCAATACCATTGGTATTAAAAGGAGCATTATTCCTGTGAAACTGCTTAAAACCAATGGGTCTCCTTACTGTAAGTCCCAACCTCCTATGTACATACATATTTACTTGTACATACATACTCATTCGTACATACTCATTCCCTTGTACACAATCAAACTTGTAAATAATCAAGTTACGCTCGCTTTAAACGTCCGTTTTACACACACTTGTTTATATTTCCTTCATAAACTCTTATAAATAAACATCATGCATTTGTTTATATTTCCTTCATAAACTCCCGTGAATAAACTTCATACACTTGTTTATATAACTGCCTAGTTATAACATAACAACTAGTCTAACAATTAGATTCCCCACAGAGTCTAGCCTCCGCTTGGGCTTTATACAAGATAACTCATTCATCTGAGTTCAGCCTCCTCTTAGGCTTCATATAAGAAAACTCATTCATCTGAGTTTAGCCTCCGCTTAGGCTTCATATAAGACAACACCCCGCGAGTCAGCCTCTTCTTGGGCTTCGCTCAAAAGAACTTGAGTTTAGCCTTCGGCATCAAACAAGAAAGAGACCAGAAATCTCTAACAGCCTCCTATTGGGCTTCCAATACAAAGAATCACCCGCGCTAGGATAGAACCCTGAGAGTATGATTTCCCGGTGAAATCGCTCTTGAAATCCTAAGAGGATGGTTTCCCGGTGAAACCCCTTTTAAAGCCAAAGCCAGCCATACCCTATAGCTTCCTCTTGAGCTTCATACAAGGACCTCGATGACCCTAATGCCTCTCTGGGCTAACAATACAAGGACCCTCGATGACCCTCAGAATGCCTCCTCTTGGGCTTACAATACAAGGACCCCCGGGCTTCCAATCAAAGCATCCCTTAATCCAATCAATTTCTCCTCGAGATTTAGACATCTGTCATCTCTATGGAAGAAGTATCTCATCTATCACATCACATACAATCAAAAACTTTTCAAACTCTTTTCAAACAAAAACATCTCTTAATCGTAAGTGGTAACGCTTGTACACTCAAGCAAAACACCCAATGCTTACAATTAAAAGATTCAATCATCTTTTCAAAACATCTTTCTTAACTCGTAAGTGGTAACGCTTGTACACTCAAGCAAAACACCTATAACTTACGATGAAAGATTTAATCCATCAATCCCTTCAAAATGTATGTGATGAAATAGATTAGATACATTTTTCATTAAGATGACATTTGTCTTTGTCTCTTAATAATAACCCGTTGCTTCCACTAGCATAAGTGGGAACTACGATTGCTCTGACCTTCTCAACTTACCTTTGAGAATACGTAGGCACAAGGTCTCATCCTTGCCGAGCAAAATTCTTCTCCCTCGCACCAAACAAACCATAGATCCCTTTAGATCCGAGCTACAAATGCTCTAATTCCCATTAAGGGATATGTATGCAGAAGATCCCAATGATCTTTGCGAGCACAATAATAACAAAACCTAGGATCCCACATAATCTATCCTTCTAAAAATCCAAAGGAGAAACTTTCCCAATCATAGAAATAGCAATTTAAAACACACAAACATATCAAACATATTCATATATAAAGCTATAGATAATCAGATATATTTAGGTGCTCCATCTATTCCCTTTATATAACAAACCCCTTACCCTAATCTCCCAATGCGCTATGCCTTGTTCGCGCTTAGTCGTAATGCATATCATATCAATTGAGGGTATTAACAGCTTTCCCCTTTTTCATAATCATTTTTCTTGTGTTGAAAATAATAAAGCTTGATGCTCGCGGCATCTTTATAAACAAATCAAAAGAGTAAATCGTTTCGAGCCAGATATTCGAATTCAGATTCGATTCCCTCGCGCGTCACTTTTTAACGCGAACACTTAGGAGAAATGTTTTGTTATTGATTAGGGGGATGCTTTTAAGAAGCTCGTGGGTCCTTGTATTGTAAGCTCAAGAGGAGGCTATCCGAGGGACATCGAGGGTCCTTGTATTGTGAGCCCAAGATGAGGCTTTCTGATGGACATCGAGGGTCCTTGTATTGGGAGCCCAAGAGAAGGGTATAGGGTATGACTGGCTTTTCTTTAAGAGTGATTTCACCGAGAAACTATACACTTAGGTTTCTATCCTAGCGAAGGTGATTCTTTGTATTGGAAGCCTAATAAGAGGTTGTTAGAGATTTCTAGGTCTCTTAATTGTATGAGGCCCAAGAGAAGGCTAAACTCAATAAGGGAGTTCTTTTGTACGAGGCCCAAGGAGAGGCTATATCAAAGAGGGAGTTCCTTTGTACAAAGCCCAATAGGAGGCTAACTCAACGAGGGAGTTCTTTTGTACGAAGCCCAGGAGGAGGCTATGGGGAACCTAGTTGTTATACTAGTTGTAATACCATAAATAAACATGAACAAGTATATATATGATAAAGTTTGTGCATGCATTCATAGGAGTTTATGAAGACAATATATAAACAAGTGTATAAAACAAGCAGATAAGCTAGTGATATTTGGATATATACAAAGGAGTTTGACTTACACCTTAAGGAAGACCCACTAATTAAGAGCAGTTTCACCGAGAATAATGCTCCTCTTAATACCAGTGGAGTTGGTGTATAAACAAGCGGATAAAAACTAGCGAACGATGCTAGTTTACTTGAATATTTGCAAAAAAAGTTGAATATGTACAAGGAATTGTACATGTACACAAAGGGGTGGATATGTACAAAGAAACTAAGTATGTACATAGGAGGTTTGGGACTTACATCTGAGGGAGGCCCATGATCAATTTGATTTTGAATTAGAAAGATTTTCGAGGAAAAACCTAGTTCGGTTTGTATTTTCAAAGATTAAATCGAATCGATCATGGAAAAGAGGTGTGTAAGTTAATTAAAACATTTCGAAAGTTTTGAAAAGGTTTAAAAAGTGAAAATTATTCACAAGAGGTTTTGAAAAGATTAGGTTTGAAAATCAAGAAGAAAACATTTTGAAAAACATTTAACAAATACTTAAAACGTCTATTTTAAACCTAATAAAAATATATCACAAGAAAATATTTTTTGGCATTTTTTAACATAATCATAAAATAGATATATTAAATGACAAGTGTGCAAAAAATCATCTCAAAATGAGAAGTTTTGATTGGTTTTTGAAAGTATTGAAGTTTGACAGAAAATGTAAAAAAAACAAGTGATAAAAATTTGTTTTGGTCCTAAGGAGTGTTGAACTCATGAGCTTAAGCTCAAAGGTGAAAAAATTAACCATTGGCCCACATGCGTCACTTGTTATTTATACGCTTCCATTTAATTATATGTGAAAATCAGTTGTGAAAATGGTTTGAAAAATAGTTGAAAATTGGAAAGTTGTGAAAAGTTGAAAATAAAAGGTCTCAAGGGATTTGAACTCAACCTTAGGCATGACAAAGACTTAAGAACGCGTTTCTGCCACTAGGGTGGCTGTTTCATCCACCATTTATCTACAACCATTAAATATATTATAAACAAATTTTTGAATTTTCAGAAAAATCAAAAAAACACGTGCAAGGGTATTCATCTTCAACCTATTCTTTCTTTTTTAGAAAGCATATTTTTGGAAATAATCCCATAAACCTATAATTCAAACTTTATATTTCAACGAGCCTTTATTTCAACAAACAAGCTTTATGTTAACATATGCATTATATACCATTATAATCTAAAATATATACACCATTATAATTTAATACACATAAACCATTTGATATAACAGAACCAAAATCAACCCTAACAATAATAGGTGGATTCATCAAACTCCGACGAGTGGACGGTCCTGGTCCTGCAAGGTATGAACAAAACAACAGGGTCAATTAAACTAATTTGGCTCCCACACAATTAAACCTAATTTTTCATAACACTTTTCAACTTCCAATACCTTATATGATTATTTTCTCAATAAAGTATTCACACAATTCCTCCTTGATTTCTTCCAACTTATCTTTCGTGTAATGAGCACACTTGTATTCATCAAAGTACTACATAACAAAACATAATATGCATGATTTAGTTAAAAGTAATAAATTATATGAAATGTCTGATAAATATCCATACCGTGATTGGAATCTTTATTCGATTCAAACGAAGGATTTCTCTCATAAACCTCAAAATGAAATATCTGCAATTTGTACGTCAAACTCGGCCGGAAAACGTTGCTAATTCAAAGGAATTATAAAAAAATTCAAATCATAAATGAAACAAGAAGTACGAATTCACATTGCAACATCAAAAATCGAATTCGGAATAAGCCATAACCTCTAAAACAAGATTCGGACAGCCACTTATCTTACATGAGAGATCTTAATAATTTCGACTCAAAAAGACTTAAAGCAAATGGAAAGCGAAACAAAATCATTACTAAAATAATCTCTCAAATTCAACTTGGATTCCATCCAAAAAAATACCACTATTACCTTCAAATTGAATCAAATAAAAATGACACCAACTTAAACTTCAACTTAGTTAAAAAATATATCAAATTTTAGTTAAAATTTATTTAAGAAAAAATTATTTTAGTAGCTACTGTGAAAGGGGTATTTTCTATGACAAGTAAGCCTGTAGGTTTGGTGCACTCAGAAGAGCTTGAATACTATAATAAGACCCACAAAATTTACATTATCAGTCAAATATTATATCCAACTCATACTCAGTGCAGATTAATTTTACATCAACTTTCTTTCCGCAATGTTTTGTCTGTTCCAAAGGAACTCAGAAATCAAAACCAAGATCCACCTGTACCCGTCATACAAAGTGAACAAGTCACCTCAAAAAATGTGTTTCTTCTTGCTTCCCGACCCCTCTTTAATGCAATCAACCAGTAAATTGATGGTTTAAAAATTACTTATAATGCATAAAAAATTAGTTTCATAAAGTTTCTTTTTCAGTATTGAAATCTTTCACTCATGACTTATTTACTACAGTTTTTCAAGAGATGAATTGCTCCATCAAAAAAAGTAATCCAAGAGTGTAAAAGATGAAATTAAATCACCTCAAAAGAACAATGTGAATCTAAAGGGCATGACTCCACTTATCTTTAAGAATATCAAGACATATTTTGCCAAGTGAAACAACCGGCTGAACATCATTCGATAACTATATCAATGAAGTCGCCATCGAACGTTTTTTATCTCGCAAAAGGAGAAAGGTGAACGCATCGCGAAAACCTGAAAGGGATAAGACACGGTCTTGCGACCGAGAGATAGGGTAAGGGAATCTATTACGCGAAGGAAGGTATTATCACCCCACACGCCCGTAGTACTCTACGGTATCCACTTCTACTTTGTGTCTAATGGGTGTGTTCATATTTATTTACCACTTAATCGCTATGTTTGTATGCTCAAAGAGAATGCATGTGAAAGAAAAGAAAAATAAATAAAAACACGGGGAAAAGAAGGAAGTATTTACAAAGTTTGCTCGATCGAGCCCCGTGACAAGATGCCAACGTATTCTCGCGTGCAATGGGAAAGTCAGAGCGTCGTAGTTCGACTCACATGTTTTGGTGGGTTATGTGTTTTTTACTTATGAAAAATAATTTAAACACAAAAGAAAACCCGTAGGCAAAAAAAGAGTTTGCATTGGTTGGTTGTTTTTACCTTTGAAAAAGGAGTTTGAACCATTATTAAGTGTTTTAATTTGCAAAGGAAAAAGAAAACAATTTTTAGTTTTATTACATGCATGGATGCAAAAGAAACTGGAAAACAAACAAGGAAAATTATCTAATGTTATCCCTAATGTCATCATGCATGGATTACAACCTAAGGTCTAACTCGAATCACTACCTAAGATAGAGTCGAGAGAATCCTAAAGGAACATGGCAAAGGTTTACAACCTAGATCTATGTCTATCTCGAATCGCTAGCTAAAGTAGAGTCAAGATGACAAAAAAGGATGGAAAAGGTTTAAAACCTAAGTCTATGTCCATCTCGAATCACTAACTAAAGTAGAGTCAAGATGACAAAAGGGATGAAGCAAGTGCTTTGACAAAAGCACAAACAATGCAATGCGATAAACAAATGGAACACAAGCGCAGAAAAGGAGGAAGTCCCATAGCCTCGAACAAGAACGAGCATACCGTGAGTCAACCAGAGCCGACACATCCGATTCCCTGAAAGATCACCGCATGACATGAATTGTCAAGTGTGAAGAGCAAATGATGTGAGCTCGCAATAAATGCGAACCCTGTGAAAGCGTGGAGAGTCGAATAGGAACTCTTTCCACTTTTATTATTGACTGATAAAGGAAGCAACACGATTCGCGCAGGCCGAAATGACATGGACTAGAACTGCAGGGTCGATCATGGACCCTTTTCCGCTTGCCAATCATATCATCATGACTCGATAGCGTGAAATATAAAAGGGACTTCGCTGGTGGTACCACGTCAGTGTCCTAACCACTCCGACCTATGCAAGCACAAACATAAATACTTATCGAGAATTACCTCCTATGCAGATGGAGGATTTTAAACAAACCAAACACAATTAGCAAATGTAATCGCCCTAAACGGGTCTTTAATAAACCGTAGGGGTTCCCGAACATGCTCCAACCACGGAAGCCCCTTCATACATCTCTATTCCTACTTCTCATGGAAAGGAAAGCGTAAAATCCTACTCTCATGCTCTAGAAAAGGTAAAGAAATGCGGTAAACAAAGTAAAACTAAATACCAAACGGATATTAAACCAAGAGCACCAAGCTAAAAATACTCCGGAAAACTTCAAGTATTGCTGACACGCAATAAAGTAATCCGATGAGCAATGTGCAGAGGCACCAAAAGCATAATCAGAATGTGTGTCATACACATCCGAAGCAAACACACCTGTATAAGATTGCAATCCGATAATACAGATAAAGGATGCATCAATATGCACCAAGAACGTGTATCTATACACATTCGACGTATATCCAATAAACCTGCAAGGAAATATCCAGATAATACAGACAAAGAGGGCGCACACATGTGTGCGAGCAACAGATGTGGATTCTACACATCCAAATCAAATCAGATAACCTGCAAAAGATGGTGAAAACCAAGCAGACAGATAAAGAGTACACACGCATGTGTGTAACATCAAAACATGGATTCTATACATCCAAATCAATAGTATAATGCTCCGCGTACCTCGCATACAAAACAGAGTGTCAGAAATAGCAATGAGGCTTTTAAATAAAGCACAAGACGCAAAAATGATTATTTACAATGAAATCGAAGTATTAAAAATAAATTCCTAGTGAGGGCAGCAACTAAATTTCTCTAAAGCTATCCTAAATGTCTCTAAAAATAGAGGAAAAAACCGCACACTAAACATGCGAAAGGAAGCTAGGGAAACTATACAATTATCAAACTAATTCCTACGAAATCGAACCATTAAAAGTTAGATTTGAAATTTTATTTACAATCCTAAAGTAAAGTTTACATTTAACTATAATTAGATGGTAGAAAAACAATCTAAAGTTTCAAAGAAAACATGCCATTACACTTCTAAAATTAGTCAATTCAAGTGACATAGGAGAAACATGCTTCTAAATATGTTATTGAAAATGAATTAAAAATTAAAAGAAATTAATTGAAAAAAATATCAAAACAATATCAAAAATATTCTAAGATCCTAAAATGTCAGAAACTAATTTTTATACATTTTTTATAATTCGATCGAATCGAAATTAGTAGCTAAATCGAACTATGTGTCAAGATTCTAAAGCATGGAAAGGGGTGTAAACCGTAATTCTAAATGAACTGAATTATGTTATACTAGCGCTGGGGCCCGTAAACGCAGGGGGTGAGATAGTAAAATACTAAGGTCCAATCCAAATCAAGATAAGCCCATTTCGCTTTTATTTTAAGTCCTATTATGCTAGATTTTCTATGTGTCACGCTTTATATTTTTTATTTCATGTGACATGATTATCAATTGGTGAGTTTATTCTTAAGTTATATAAAAAAAAACAAATAAATTTCAGGAACACATGTCGCGCTTTGCATTTTTTTAACATGTATTGCAAATTAAATCAATTGGTCAGATTATATCTTAATCCATTCAGATTTTTATAAATTTAAAAAGGGACACGGTCGAAGTCAAGCGGTTGTTATGAAAAATTACATGAACCAATGGTGGATGGCCACACATAGGGTAGGGAACTCACGGAGCTGCAACTCGCGGTCACCTTTCTCCGCGCCTCTCACGAAAATTTCAACGATGGTGAAACCGCACGAATCTGATACCTTCCGATTCGCCTCAACGCCTAGGTTCCTAATCCGACATTTAAACTCCCTAATTCTAACGCAAGCACCATGAAAAAAGTCCCTGTAATCCGGATCTGAAAATCGAAAACAGTATCTAATACTGCTTCTCGGCCAAGTTTTAGTTAAAATCTTAACTTCTAATCATTCAAAGCACACAAACGCAAAGAAATAGCATCGCTTACTGAGGCTATCACATGAAAAAGGGTCTTGGAGGCTTACCAGAATGAGATTCACGCGAAAAAAAGAGAGATGCCGGAAAACTTCTTCTTCGTGTCCGTGAAGCTTTGGTGATGAAGACGATAGTTCAAGAATTCTCCTACCTTCTGAGAAATAAACTCAGAATCTTTGTATGCGTCTCGAGAAGAAAAACTGCTCCGAACCTATACCGGAGCTTACTCCAATCAACGATGGAGTCAAGAACAAATGTCTGCTAGCTGTCTTGAGAAGATCCAGAGAGAGAGCATCGCCGCAGAAAATGAATGAGAGAGACGAGTTGGTTGCGATTTCGTAACTGTTTTTCTTTTCTATGCAAGATTTCGGTTGAAGAATGAAGATGACCGTTTCTTCATTAAGGTGATCAGGATGTATCAGTGAGCTACACGTGATTTTTTTGTTTTCTTTTGAAGGTGAAGAGAATGAGCTGGTTGTTGCGGTGGTCTGAAGTTGCAGTGTTAGAGGAGATAGCAGGTGGTTATGGTGGAAAGGTTGTTGCCGGCGAGTGAGCAAGAGACGGAGATGATGATGGTTATCAAAGTTTGTTATGGTGTGATGGTTTGATTATGGTGAATGGAGGTCGCATGGAGGTCAGTGGAAGAGATGAAGGGAGTGTGCAAAATGGTTGTGAGTGTTATGGAGGTTGAGAGAAAAAAGATGAATGGTTGTAACTGATTTTTTGTTCTGTTATGGTTTTTTTGGTTGTTGTTAGAGTTAAGGGTGGAGAGAAAGAAGAAAATGAGAGATTATGGAGAGCGTGTGGAATGAGGGTGAGGTCGTGGAAGAAAAGGGAGTGGGAGTGAGGAAGATAAGGGTTATGGTGGCTAGAGCTCACGGTGGTTTGTAAACCGATCTCTATGGGGATTGTGGTAGTGAATGAAGGAGAAGAACTGAAGGTGGAAGGGATCGCGAGGGAAAGGGTGAAGGAGGAGTTCTTCTTTTTTGTTCTGTTATGGATGGAAGTGTTCGAGGAATGGAAGTGTTAGAGATGAAGGGAAGGGAAATGAGAGTCAAGAGCCAACCTTTTTCTGTTACAGTCAGTAGAAAAGAAAAGAGTGGAATTGGTTATGGAGAGTGATGGGTGAATTGTTGATTCAGTTAGCATCAGTGAAGAAAAATGTTCTGTTACGTGCTGTCATCCCTATCCGCAAAAAAGAATGAGAGAGTTTTTTTTTAGTTATGATTGTTAATTCTAGCACATTTACACCATGCTGCATAACCTTTTCCAAATGAAGAAAAACCATTCCTTTTTACCACATGCACATACTTCATGGCATTATAACTCGGAATGCACTCATTTTCTATATAAAATCGAAAGATAAAAGTTGTAGAATACATTTACGTGAACAGTTTCCGTGTTTGGAGTTTTTCGAATCGAGACCTGTAGCATACTTAAAATTGGCCGCGAAGTCATGACGTCGAAACTGGTTGCAAAACCATGGAATTTCCTAGACATTGTCCAGCCAACTATTCATCCCAACTGCACCACTTTACGGCCTCATAACTCTTTCGATATCTGACCGAATGATGCAAACTCGATACCATTGGAAAGCTCGCATGTGATACAACAACTCAGAGTTCGACAAAATCCAAACGGCTTCAAATCATCTAATCAAAAGTGTTTGAACATTGTCACACGATCGCTCGATGAAAGTCCCGGCCGGGCTGGAAAATTTCAAGCGTGACTGCAAAGAATTTTCCAACTTCAAGTCATTACTTACGGTGTCAGATCTCCCGCTCCGACGTCCGAAACGAAAAAGTTTCTAAACAGAACTTTTAGAGGATACGGTAAACTCCAACTTTCATGTTCGGAGTTTTTCCGTGCAGCGATCGAATCGACGAGAAAACAGCCTCAAACATGTGCACAAAAACTGTTCGATGAAATGCTTCCGTATACCATGGCAAAATGCATATGCCGTCTTGCGTTTTGACAACTTCAAACTGGAAACTACGGTGCTCCGTATTTTTCTCCGACGTCCGAAACGAAAAAGTTTCTAAACGGAACTCGTAGATGGCATGGCAAACTCCAACTTTCATGTTCGGAGTTTCTCCGTGCAGCGATCGAATCGATGACAAAAACAACCCTGAACACGCGCACAAAACTGTTCGATAAAATGCAAACATGATGAATTCTTATTTTCCGAGCTTTATAACTTCCGATCCGAGACCCGAATGAATTCGATTCCTTCAACAAAGTTGTAGAATACCGTGAGATGAACAACTTTGCAGTTGAACACTTTTAAATTCAGAGCCACAAACTATGATAAAATCGAACCCGAAACTGTCAGCTTGAGCATAGAAACAAACACTTCAAAATATTTCTAAGTGTTGAATTTTTTAGAAACAATAACCCGTAACTTCCGAGTTCCGTAACTTTTGATCCGTTTCCCGAATGGATTCGATTTCTTTAGCAAAGTTGTAGATTGCCGCTAAATGAACAACTTTGATTTTGAACTCGACTCGAATCGACGCCTCGAAACATGTATAAAATGTCTCCAAATCGAAAGCTTGAACACATTAAAACACTCAAAATTTCACTAAGTGTAAAACTTCAAAAGTTGTGAACTTCAAACTTGGAGCTTTATAACTCGAATTCGGCATTTTCGAAAAATCTTCACAAGGACAAAGTTGAGTACTAAATGCGCCTTTCCAACGACTATCAATTCACAAACTTCTCGACCACAGACGGCAAGATACGATGCGTAACATGGTCTGAACAAAGTACTTAAAACTTAGAAAAAAATTCTAAGTCCAAGATTACTTAAAATGCAAGAAACCTCATCTGCGCCCGATTCTTTCGATTTTTCTCAACAAATGATCGCATTTTCTCAAATGTCGACTTTTGACCATTATTTTGACCAGAAATTCCACTCGGTCAAACTTTGACTTTTGTTGACTTTTTAATACACGCACATTCAAATATGTTTTTATAGAACCGTTCTTGATTTTCCGATGAATCGCGTGGATCGGTAAGTCATATGCAGATGCTTCAAGACTCATAAAAGGCCATAGAATCAATTTGGGCTCAAATTTTCGATCGCAACACGCTGTAGCTCGAAACTGTAATCAATATCCACCTGATATGTGATCGGAAATTCACAACCTCAATTCTCGATAGACAATCAGTAGCTTTTGGATGCCCACATCTTGTATATTGGGAGGACGCTTGAAATACTGTGACCTCGATATTCATCTTCTAGAACCAAACCTTCTTCGTAATTTAGAAAATCTCGAACCCCTGGTTAATGCATGAATGATATATATGCAACGCACCTATTGATCAAGTGTTAGCCAATTATTTATTAATGAAATGAAGAGGGCTAATTTTGGGTGCAATAAATGCCCTATTCAATCTTCTTTGACTGAGGGTGAGATTGCAAGCCTTTCAACCAACAAGGTAGAAGATGATTGAATACTTAAATGAATCAGAAATTCAAGGCCTCAATACGAGCGGAGAATTATTATATTTTGATTTTCCTTGAACATATACACTAGAGAGACATAAGGAGGACACACTTATACCAACGAATCCTGCATTCTCGCTTCACGAGAACACTTGTATTGAAGCGACCCACTGTGGATGACATGTAAGACACCCATGAAAGAGCGACTCACCGACCACTAGATTTTAAAGAGGCACTAAAGGGCTCTAAAAGGAAGGACGATTTGTCCAACCGAAGATACCGTATAACCGGATTTCAAGAGGCACCAAAGGGCTCTAATTGCAATGTTAGCTGTTAACAAGGAATACCGACCTAAGGTACAAAGCAACCAAAAAGGAATTGATCCAAACAAGACCTCTAAATTGCAATGTTAGCTGTTAACGAAAGGAAATACCGATCAAAGATACAGTAAACCGTAAAGGAGAGATCGATCAAACAGAGTTTAATCGCAACGTTAGCTAAGCTAATGATGGAAAACCCGATCTAAGATACGTAAACCTACCAAAAGGAATCGATCCAAACGAAACTCTAAATTGCAAAGTGTTAGCTGTTAACGAAAGGCGATACCCGATCTAAGATACAGGTAACCCAAAAGGAGAGACTGATCAAAACAGACCTCTAAACTGCAACGTTAGCTAAGCTAACGGATGGAAAACCCGATCTAAGATACAGGTAAACCGACCAAAAGGAATTGATCCAAACAAGACCTCTAAATTGCAGTGTTAGCTAAGCTAACGAAAGGCGATACCCGATCTAAGATACAGTAACCCGTAGGAGAGACCGATCAAAACAGATCTCACGCTAGCTGCTAACGGAAGGAAATACCTGATCTAAGATACAGGTAAACCAAAAAAGAAGAGACTGATCAAAACAAATCTCTATGTTAGCTAAGCTAACGGAAAGAATACCCGATCTAAGATACAGGTGAATCGAAGACGATAATCAACGATAGAATCACTAGGGAGAAGATATATGGAATGATCAAATCATAGATCGAAAGCGAATTTACATGGAAGGAGACCGACTAAAGGGAATCTAGAAAACAATGTTAGCCAAGCTAATAGAAGGAATACCCAAACAACAAGTAAACCGGGAAGAAAAGAACTGACCGACGCAGAACTTGGATATGAGAAAGAGACCGACTGAAATAGACTCTAACAGAATTCTCCAAAACAAGTTGGATTTTAAGAAGGTGCTTGCAAAAGCACAAGAACTATAATATCCTCGTGCCAAAGGCGGGTATATTTCTTCAAGAGTGGCAATTATCCGAATTACCACACACCAAGTATGGATACTCAAATACTTGAAAAGTAAGAAAGGTTGAATACCGACTTACCGCACTCTAACGGCGATACAAATACGGGTAACATAATCAAGGCTTGCTACGCAAGAGAAGTCTACGACTTACTGGGGAAAGGGTAACAATTCCCGCGGATCGAGATAAAGAAAGTCACGTAAGACTCCATCGAGAAAGAATGAGTTCCCATAAGACACTCAATTTGAAGTGACAATGAGGAAGCGTAAACCGCTGAGAAAATCTTGAGGGTAGACTACATAGATTGTTTATTTTTCCGATATACATAATTGGAAAACACTTAATATGCATGTTTGAACTTTTATGACGTAATGCTCCCAATCAACGGAATGCTACGCGTTTAAGGTAGATGCAATGTAATGAATGCATGCTTAAATGGTTAAATGAGAAGTAACAATATCGATGATCGGCTATTGAGGAGCCATTAACATCCAAGAGAGAGGTACCACTGGGGAGTGGATTTTGGAGAACACTTGCAAAAATAAATTGCAATTCCAAGGCAGAGAAGCGTTCTTCACTTGGGGAGAGTCGAATTAGGCTTCCACCAAACCTTGAATTCCTGGGGAGAGAGTCATTACTCTTCACTAAGGATACAGAAAACTTCTCTGGAGAATTCTTCTACTTTCACTAGGGAATTTGGAGACTTCATGGGGAATTCCGACAGAAACCCTGTTGGGGAACACAACTTCATGGGGAAATTCACAAACATCTGCAAGTAACCATTAGCATCTCGAATAAATCGAACAGTATTAGACTTCATCGGGGGATCAATACTTTCGTAGGGATATGAATATTTCAAACCAAGAATCCACCGGGGAGAACATAACAACTTTTGTCTCCGAGAATAAAGATCTCAATAGAAATACCACACTGGGGAGACTTCGATTGAGGAATGCACATCAGTGTAGAAATACCGGCAAATGAATGATTAATCTTCACTGGAGAAGAGAAATCCGATTCGGATAGAAAGCTCCACTGGGGAATACATTCAGATATCCAACTCCACTGGGGAAACAAATATTCTTGTCCCAACACGGCTGATCTGAGAACAAAATTTTTGAAGATACTAAGAATAACTTCACACAGAAGAATGCGACTTACACCCGGGAAAAGAATTAATTGACCGGGGCGCGATTCACAATGGGAACTCTGATGTGGCAATGCATTATCCACTGGAGAATACGATAACAATTCATCTGTCAAGCATACTCACTGGGGACATCAACCCTAAGTCAACGATTCAAATACCATCTTCATTGAGAATAAAAATCGAGAACCTTCTATGGAGGATGATTTGAGAATTCGACGGACATTCATTGGGGAATTTATCCTGGAATAGGTATCAACGACATCACCGGGGATATACATGAGATCGGTGCCCATAACTTGCACTGGGGATTCCGATAATGTCAATGTCTCGAAGTGTGTATCACTGGGGAATTAATCAACCCATCAAACCCTTCTGGCGATAAATTCTTCTTAAGAATCGACCTCACCGGGGATAAGCCTCAAACAACATTGACGCTTATACTGGGGAGTACGACAATATCACTATGTCGAAGCACGGATCACCAATAACAAAATCAGTCCATCAGGCCCTTTTGGAAGTAAATTCTGCTTGAGAATTGGCTTCACAAGGGATGAACTTGGATTGAGGTGTACTCTTCATTGGGGAAAAGGGGTCTCACACCGATAAACCATCACATACCTGCAAGCTGTAAGTTATAACAACGTCTCCATGCACAGAGTGGCAAACTTTGGATTCTGAAAAGATTCTCCTTTGATCAACAGATTCTAAGAGAGATTGGTCAACCTTGGCATAACTGCCCCAATTTGATTGAACTTTGAGGGATATAATCCCAACTTGAATTCTTCGGATTAATCGTCAATTGAGAGATTTCTGAATCTCGACATAACTTCACCGGATTGATCACCACTTTGAGAGATTATCAGAATCTCGACGTAACTGCCCTGGTTTAGTCATAACTCACTCCACAGAGCAATACATGTTTCTCTACCCTTCAGGGAAACCAAACACTGAGATAATTCTTCTCAAAAGAATACCATCATTGGGATACTGCCCCTGCTTCGCAGGGTTTTGATAATACAATTCTTCTCAAAAGAGACTCACAGATTTTGAAGACCAAACCTCATCAGGGTAATTGTCTTATATCTGGAATGCAAGCTAACACACAATTGTGCTTCTCAACATCATCCGCTCTGCTCAAATGACATTTTAAACAATCTACCCCTTGGGAACAACTGAAAGTGATATGCAATAGCTCAACAGAAACTTCTGGACAATCAAAACTTCCACACAATTTGTTTCAAATGATTTGACAAAATGTTCTTCTTACACCAAACAGAGTCAATAGAATACATGCCCTAGATTAGGAACACTCTTCAAAAAATGGTTCAATCTTCAACACATCCTTGAAGCAATTTGTCTCTCGGGATAATCAAGTTTTTCATCTGATGCTCATTATGCAAGCTTACTTGATGTTCAAGCACTTATTCATATGCAAAGAATGTTTTATTCTATGAATGATAATTCTAATGCAAATCCTACGTTTGTCTTGAAGTTAAAAACATTTATTGAAAAGATGTGAAGACATCGAATTTTTGTTCAAAGAAAGTAAAAAAAGATGGAGTGATACCAACTCAAAATTTTAGCAAGCCTCCTAGAGTCGTGGATACCGCATTTCGCATGCTTTAGCTTTCAAATTAACCCATGCTTCAATTAGGGCTTTCAAGGGTTGTAACGTGGCCTGGTTCACAGTTTTAGAAAAAAAAGATTCAAGGCTCAAAATATTTGGTGCCCGCCCATTCTCCGTGATGTTCTTCATTCCTACGTTCAATTAACTCAATACGAGCACCCATCTTTCACAGGGAGTTTACAATAACTGGGGACCAACGAGGTATCTTCTTTTCGGACATGGTAGTCACTCACCTCTTTCATTTAGTATTTGTTCACACGACATTATTCTTTGATTTGTAATATCATATTCTTTCTTTTCATTTCTTCGCTTTTCATTTGTTTTCTTCTCTCTTTTTTTTTTTTTTGCTTTTCATTTTTTTTGAACAAGTCGTGTGAAACTAAGTCATTTGACTCTTTGTTAAGGTGTGACTACCTTATTCTTTGATGAACGAGGAACACCCATTGGGGTTTACCATTTCCTCGACCTCTTGATAAATGAAGGACAACAATTGGGGTTGATCCTTGAATGTACTCTCCTGATGAGATTTAAATGCTCGATCAGGTTAATTGAACACTACCCTGCCCCAGGTTAAAAATGAGGGTTTTCTCTGAATAGAAAAGAAACTCCTACTTCAAGGCTCAAAGGGGTTAACGAGGGTCTATCTCCCTTATATCTCCAGTGTTTAGGAATTTGAAATAATGCTTGTACATCATCAGCAAAGTTTTTATTCGAAAGCAATACCGTTTGAGATTCTTGGTATATTGTTCATCATCCTCCCTACAGAGGTTTTAATTTATTCACAAGACTTGAGCATCAAAAGCATTTAAAACATTTAAGAGTGAATACGAATGGATCAATTCAAGACAAACATATTCAATGCATTATGATTAATATTCAAGAATGAACAAGTTTTGCATACAAGTAAGTAATGAACAAACAAGAAATATTACAAATGAGGATGCAAAATAAAACTAGAAAATTTCCATCATTCGAGGAGAGTAGTCTCGAATGGACTCATTGCTTCGATTTACACATTTTGACGTCTCGACATTCACTGAGTCAAAGGAGCACCCAAATCTGACCATCCGGTGTGAATCTGACAAACTTTGCATCGAGCAGATCTTGCACTCTATCTCTCAAGGATTTACAACCTTCTGGCTGGATCATACAATCGTCACAGTCAATATCACAACCTGGGAATACACCCTTTCTCAACAAATGCTCTTTCACAAAGGATAAAGGAGTTGTCAACAGATTTACATCTTTAACCAGGTTCAAACTTTCATCCTTAACAATTGCATTGACAGTAGTGTCCACATAAGTTGGTAATGGCAGCTGAATAGCATCAGATGTTGGTGCTGGTCCGAAGTTAAAAGCCTCAGATCAAGTAAGTCTTGCACCGCATGCTTGAAAGCCATGCAATTCTCAATAATATGCCCCTGTCCGTTTGAATGGAAGGCACACTGAGCATTGGCATTGAAACTATTTGGCAACTTATTTGGATCAACTTTCCAAGTACGCCATTCAATCGCCTTCGCCATAAGATGAGAAAACAATTCAAGATAAGACATCGTGAGAGGATCAAATTTCCTTGGCACCTTTGGTCGCCGTGATTGTCCCGCTGGGAGCATAAGTTTGCTTTTGAGGCGCAGAGAGTAAATAGTCATATCGACACTGGGGTAATATTGATTTTCACACTCAAACCCGTGGAGTAAAATGTAATTATCCCTTCATCAAGTAAACTCGAACTTTATGTTTCAATGCCATACATTTCTCAGTATTGTGACAAGGTGCCCCGGAATGGAAATCACACCTAGCATTTTCATCATAATCACGCGGAAGCTTTCAGTGCATCGTGAAAATTCGAAGATCAACCAACTAAAACTTAAGCAATTGAGGAAGTAACTGAGCATATAACATCAGAATAGGATCAAATTGTCTCTCAGGTTATGACGACCGTTGATGAGCTTTACCTTTGGATCTTTATGAGCAATAAAAACTGGTTCTGGACGAGAATACCCCAGAACATAAGGTGGTAAAAGAGATACATGCATTGATTCAAGACTTGAAGAATCCTCCAAAGTATAGGGTCAAATAGAAACTCTTGTTGTGGAAGCAGGTGCAGGTTTGTCTTCCTTTCTCAACACAGTATTTAGAATTTCCATAACCAAACTTAGCTGAGTCTTTAATCGATGGTTCTCCTCTTCAATTGTCCACCGACCAAATCTTGCATGTCCAAGATCAAAATGCCATTTATTCTTTCATTTCATCCAATTCCAAAAAGTTGTTTCATCACTTAATTCTGATCACAGAGTAGTAAGAAGTCAAGGTTTGCAATCCTGCAAAGAAAATACCAGGTCTGAATAAGAGAAATCCCCAAGTTTCAAGTAACTGTTATGAATGCATGAAATGAATGAATATAGGTTAGATATGTACATATTTATTTTTCCGACATTTCTTTTAAAAATAAACATGCTATGCGAGTGCATTAACCATGGGTTAAAAATTTTAGCATAACAACGGTAGCATCCGTACAATCCGCTGAATAATGGTCAGATAGTCTCTAAACAATCTGAATATCACAGATCAAAGGTTCGACACCAATTCAGAATACCATAGAAACCAAGTCTGAATATCATAGGATCAAAGGTCCGACATCATTTCAGAATATCACAGAAAATACCAGAAAACCAGGTGTCAAAAACCAAGTATCATAAACCACACGGTCATCAATAATGTAACGCCGATAAGGACCAATATAATCACCATCATAATAAATAGTCACCATCGTAATAAATAGTCACCGCCGTAACTATGGATAAAAACTAGCGAACGATGCTAGTTTACTTGAATATTTGCAAAAAAAGTTGAATATGTACAAGGAATTGTACATGTACACAAAGGGGTGGATATGTACAAAGAAACTAAGTATGTACATAGGAGGTTTGGGACTTACACCGTGAGGGAGGCCCATGATCAATTTGATTTTGAATTCGAAAGATTTTCAAGAAAACCTAGTTCGGTTTGTATTTTCAAAGATTAAATCGAATCGATCATGGAAAAGAGGTGTGTAAGTTAATTAAAACATTTCGAAAGTTTTGAAAAGGTTTAAAAAGTGAAAATTATTCACAAGAGGTTTTGAAAATGATTAGGTTTGAAAATCAAGAAGAAAACATTTTTGAAAAACATTTAACAAATACTTAAAAATGTCTATTTTAAACCTAATAAAAATATATCACAAGAAAATATTTTTTGGCATTTTTTAACATAATCATAAAATAGATATATTAAATGACAAGTGTGCAAAAAATCATCTCAAAATGAGAAGTTTTGATTGGTTTTTGAAAGTATTGAAGTTTGACAGAAAATGTAAAAAAAACAAGTGATAAAAATTTGTTTTGGTCCTAAGGAGTGTTGAACTCATGACCTTAAGCTCAAAGGTGAAAAAATTAACCATTGGCCCACATGCGTCACTTGTTATTTATAAGCTTCCATTTAATTATATGTGAAAATCAGCCAGAAATGGTTTGAAAAATAGTTGAAAATTGGAAAGTTGTGAAAAGTTGAAAATAAAAAGGTCTCAAGGATTTGAACTCGAACCTTAGGCATGACAAAGACTTAAGAGTTGCTATCGCCACTAGGGTGGCTGTTTCATCCGGTCATTTATCTACAACCATTAAATATATTATAAACAAATTTTTGAATTTTTAGAAAAATCAAAAAAACACGTGCAAGGGTATTCATCTTCAACCTATTCTTTCTTTTTTAGAAAGCATATTTTTGGAAATAATCCCATAAACCTATAATTCAAACTTTATAATTCAACGAGCCTTTATTTCAACAAACAAGCTTTATGTAAACATATGCATTATATACCATTATAATCTAAAATATATACACCATTATAATTTAATACACATAAACCATTTGATATAACAGAACCAAAATCAACCCTAGCAATAATAGGTGGATTCATCAAACTCCGACGAGCGGACGGTCCTGGTCCTGCAAGGTATGAACAAAACAACAGGGTCAATTAAACTAATTTGGCTCCCACACAATTAAACCTAATTTTTCATAACACTTTTCAACTTCCAATACCTTATATGATTATTTTCTCAATAAAGTATTCACACAATTCCTCCTTGATTTCTTCCAACTTATCTTTCGTGTAATGAGCACACTTGTATTCATCAAAGTACTACATAACAAAACATAATATGCATGATTTAGTTAAAAGTAATAAATTATATGAAATGTCTGATAAATATCCATACCGTGATTGGAATCTTTATTCGATTCAAACGAAGGATTTCTCTCATAAACCTCAAAATGAAATATCTGCAATTTGTACGTCAAACTCGGTCGGGAAACGTTGCTAATTCAAAGGAATTATAAAAAAAATTCAAATCATAAATGAAACAAGAAGTACGAATTCACATTGCAACATCAAAAATCGAATTCGGAATAAGCCATAACCTCTAAAACAAGATTCGGACAGCCACTTATCTTACATGAGAGATCTTAATAATTTCGACTCAAAAAGACTTAAAGCAAATGAAAACCGAAACAAAATCATTACTAAAATAACCTCTCAAATTCAACTTGGATTCCATCCAAAAAAATACCACTATTACCTTCAAATTGAATCAAACAAAAATGACACCAACTTAAACTTCAACTTAGTTAAAAAATATATCAAATTTTAGTTAAAATTTATTTAAGAAAAAATTATTTTAGTAGCTACTGTGAAAGGGGTATTTTCTATGACAAGTAAGCCCAAAAGGGTTTGCACTCGTAAGAGCTTTAATACTATAATAAGGCCCACAAAATTTACATTATCACCAAATATTATATCCAACTCATACTCAAGTGATTAATTTTACATCAACTTTCTCTCCACATACAAAGTGAACAAGTCACCTAAAAAATGTGTTTCTTCTTGCTTCCCGACCCCTCTTTAATGCAATCAACCAGTAAATTGATGGTTTAAAAATTACTTATAATGCATAAAAAATTAGTTTCATAAAGTTTCTTTTTCAGTATTGAAATCTTTCACTCATGACTTATTTACTACAGTTTTTCAAGAGATGAATTGCTCCATCAAAAAAAGTAATCCAAGAGTGTAAAAGATGAAATTAAATCACCTCAAAAGAACAATGTGAATCTAAAGGGCATGACTCCACTTATCTTTAAGAATATCAAGACATATTTTGCCAAGTGAAACAACCGACTGAACATCATCCGATAACTATATCAATGAAGTCGCCATCGAACGTTTTTTATCTCGCAAAAGGAGAAAGGTGAACGCATCGCGAAAACCTGAAAGGGATAAGACACGGTCTTGCGACCGAGAGATAGGGTAAGGGAATCTATTACGCGAAGGGAAAGGTATTATCACCCCATACGCCCGTAGTACTCTACGGTATCCACTTCTACTTTGTGTCTAATGGGTGTGTTCATATTTATTTACCACTTAATCGCTATGTTTGTATGCTCAAAGAGAATGCATGTGAAAGAAAAGAAAAATAAAGAAAAACACGGGGAAAAGAAGTAAGTATTTACAAAGTTTGCTCGATCGAGCCCCGTGACAAGATGCCTACGTATTCCTGCGTGCAATGGGAAAGTCAGAGCGCCGTAGTTCGGCTCACATGTTTTGGTGGGTTATGTGTTTTTTACTTATGAAAAATAATTTAAACACAAAAGAAAACCCGTAGGCAAAAAAAGAGTTTGCATTGGTTGGTTGTTTTTACCTTTGAAAAAGGAGTTTGAACCATTATTAAGTGTTTTAATTTGCAAAGGAAAAAGAAAACAATTTTTAGTTTTATTACATGCATGGATGCAAAAGAAACTGGAAAACAAACAAGGGAAACTATCTAATGTTATCCCTAATGTCATCATGCATGGATTACAACCTAAGGTCTAACTCGAATCACTACCTAAGATAGAGTCGAGAGAATCCTAAAGGAACATGGCAAAGGTTTACAACCTAGATCTATGTCTATCTCGAATCGCTAGCTAAAGTAGAGTCGAAGATGACAAAAAGGATGGAAAAGGTTTAAAACCTAAGTCTATGTCCATCTCGAATCACTAACTAAAGTAGAGTCGAAGATGACAAAAAGGGATGAAGCAAGCAAGTGCTTTGACAAAAGCACAAACAATGCAATGCAGACAAACAAATGGCACACAAGCGTAGGAAAAGGAGGAAGTCCCATAGCCTCGAACAGTAACGAGCATACCGTGAGTCAACCAGGAGCCGACACATCCGATTCCTGTGAACAGTATCACCGCATGACATGAATTGTCAAGTGTGAAGAGCAAATGATGCGAGCTCTTCAATAAATGCGAACCCCAGGAAAGCGTGGAGAGTCAGAATAGGGAACTCTTGCCACTTTTATTATTGACTCGATAAAGGAAGAAACACGATTCGGTAGCCGAAATGACACGTACTAGAACTGCAAGGGGTCGATCATGGACCCTTTTCCGCTTGCCCATCATATCATCATGACTGATAGCAGAAATATAAAAGCGGACTTCGCTGGTGGTACCACGTCGGTGTCCTAACCACTCTGAACTATGCAAGCACAAACATAAACACTTACTGAGAATTACCTCCCTATGCAGATGGAGGATTTTAAACAAACCAAACACAATTAGCAAACAGAATTGCCCTAAACGGGTCTTTAAATAAACCAGAGGGGTTCCTGAACATGCTCCAACTATGGAAGCCCCTTCATACATCTCTATTCCTACTTCTCATGGCAAGGAAAGCGTAAAATCCTACTTCATGCTCTCTAGAAAAGCGTAAAGAAATGCGTAAACAAAGTAAAACTAAATACCAAACGGATATTAAATCAAGAGCACCGAAGCTAAAAATACTGAAAACTTCAAGCATCACGACACGCAATAAAGTAATCCGATGAGCAATGTGCGAGGCACCAAAAGCATAATCGTAATGTGTGTCATACACATCCAAGCAAATACACTGTATAAGATTGCAATCCGCATAATATATGAAATTTCGGCAGCAGACACGTGATGTCACAGAATGTTATGACACAAGATTCGACACTGCTAACAATTCACAAAGAAATTCAAATGCAAAGAAGAACACAATAAATTGTTTACCCGCCTCAGGTGTAACTACACCTACATCCGGGGCTACCAAGCCGTGGAGGAAATTCACTATTAGTAGAATTAATTCAGGAATAAACCAACCAGTTTATCTCCTTCACTTAAAACCTACCCAATGCAACTTCAATTTAAGTCCTACTTAGACCTGAGTTCCTACTCACTCTTCCTCAATCACAGCAGTGATATCAACCTATTGATTAATTGAATTGTGAAGACACTCTTCAATAAACAAACTTGATCTTGCTTCAAAGCTTTAATCAAGAGACACAACACTCGTGCTTCAAAGCTTTGAGTGATAAAATAACCCTTACAAACAAATCCTAGTCCAAGGCACTTATCAATTGATAATTGCTTGGCTCACAAGAGTAACTAGAATTACACAAATTACAACCTGCTAAATCTTCACAATGTACCAGAAGCAAGAAGAATGTAAGTGGTTCTTTTCCTATTATAGAAGCAATTCCAGAATTTCGCTTTGGGCTTCCATAATAATAGCTAGGGTTCACTTAATTAATCCTAAAGACTTGGTCTTTTAACAACCAATTTAGGTTTAACTAAGATCAACCAATTAGCCACGTGAGGATGTAATTTAATTAACATAGAACATAATAAAACAATCAACAAACTTCCGAAAATTCTCAGAAAATGATTCTGCAGTAATAAGAATGTCACACGTAATGTCAAAACATCGGTTATGACATCACCAATCTTCCAGAATTCCAAAGACAAGATTTGCCTCCAGCCTCGAGTTGTACTTAAACATCCTTCTCATGTAGGATTTATCTTCAACTCAATGTCATGACATCTATCAAGACATTGTCATATCCTAGTTTTACCAAAATTAATGCCAACATAAAACACTTACAAACTCCCCCTTTGGCACATTTTTGGCTAAAACAAACTAAGTTATCAGAGTACCCATGCAGCAGAAAAAATAAACTAATCTAAGCTATCCTAAGCTTAAAAACCAGATCCTAGAGAAGATAAATTCTACCCATACATTTTCATACAATTGCCCCAATTGTCCACATATACTTCTCCCCCTTTTTAGCCTTAAAAGGGCCAAAGGAACCAGTACAGATGCCCCAAGATTCATCATATATAAAAGTACCATCACTTAAAGATTACAACTCACAAAATAATACAATTATCCAAAAACAGAATAAAGAAATAGCAGAGCAAAGTTAACAGCAAAACAACAAAACCGAAACAAGTAATCAATAAGCAACAGGACTCCAGTTCAAGTGCTTTCTTCTTGTCATACCCCAAAATTTGCCCTCCAATTTCTCAAAACATTCCATACATCCATGCTCAAGGATTCCTCAGAGTTGATCAGATAAACTCTCTCCTAGACAATCAACCCAAACTAGGGTTTGGTATTTCTCAGATCCAGGTGGACATACAACATCTCCAAAGGTCTTCATGCCTCCTCATATGCTTCAAAGATTCTCCATGTCAAGTTTCAAGCCTCACAAGTCAAGTTTCGCATAATTGCTCGATGGTTGAAAATCAACAGATTGACAAAAAGTCAACTGTGGTCAACATACAATCAAACTTCATAATTTTTTGTCAACATCCTCATTTTGAAGTTACATTCATCATTTGATCAAGGGTTGATCATGATTCATCAAGAAAACTCAAGATATGCTCAAAAGTCAAACTTCTTCATACTTTCTCAGAAATTTTTCCACCACCTCTTGTTTTGAAGGAAATTCAATTTCTACAACTTCATGTCTCACAAGAATGTTCAAAAAATGCTTCATTTGGAAGTCATGGATCAAAACATTACAGGTCCTTTTCAAAGTCAACAAAAAGTCAACCTTTTGTTTTGAAGATATATTGAGCATGGTAACTCCAATTGAGATGAAACCATAGAGGTTGGTTAGAGGACTCTTAGAGCTTTCCAAAAAGTCCAAGAACTCTCAAAAATGTGGAAAATTGAGCAAGATACACTATTCAGAAGTTGGGCAATTTTGGACAATTGCACAAACGGAGGCATTGGTCAAAATGCAAAATTTTCCAAATGGGCATATAATCTTTTGATCCAAACTTGTTCATGACATTATTTGTGACCCATAAATGCTTGGCCATGGCAATTTTCTATTTTATTGATTTATTTTTGAATTTTAAACCATTTAATTCAAAATTAAATTATATAAAATATGAAAATAAGATATTTTTTCAAGGAGAGTGATTTTATATCATACTTGAGGTCCAAGGAAGCCCATACAACTTGCCAATTTCGTGCATGATCATTCATTTAAGAGAAAATCAAATTTCTTTCAAAAATTTGATTTTATTTGAAAATCATTCAATGCATTCAAAACCAAATCTTTTTGCCTTGTTTTTTCTCTCTCAAATCACTCTATAAATAGCCAGCAATGTGCCAAGCAAGAGACACGAAACCCTAGCCCTTACAACAACCAAAACTTTGCCAAAATTTTTCAAGAATAGTTGAAAATCAAATTTTGCCTTCTCCTCTTTCAACCATCCAAACGTGGGTAAGATTGAGTAAGAATACATCTTTATCATTGATCAAAGCAAGCAGAATCGAGCCATATACATGCATACATATTCAAATATTTCTTGATTTTGCATTTTACTATTCTGCGTGTTTCCATTGATTCTAATGCTTTTGTTGTGTTCATGAGACTCCATGTGATCGATCCGCCATCGCTTTGAAGCTTGCACGTAAAAATAAGGATTGGCCATAGTTAGGTTTTTGAACCGCTGAGTTTCGAACGATAGCTAGAGGCACTTTCGTGAAAACCGAGACCACCATTGGACTGGAATGGTCGATTTAGGGGACAAGGTCCTTTCTCGCTTATTGCTCGTGGTTTTGCGGTGTTCGTGGTTTGAGATCGCCGAGAAGACGACCGAGCTAGGGCCCGCCGCTGACTTCACTTGGACCGCGAGGGATTGCGTGGCATGATGGCGCATTCGATTCTGCTCGCTCATAAGTCAATGGACCCCACGCTACCGACGTGTTTCAAACCATTCCCGTGACGCCATCACCATATACCATTGATTTTCACTTTCAAAACACCAAGTGTCACTTGGCCTAGTGGTTAAGGCGTGGTATGTAGAAGATGCTCAAGGGTCATGAGTTCAACCCCGCCAGACCGGTTTTGCATTTTCTTTCACAAACTCAACTTTTTCATATTTTTCTATTTTTCTTTTATTTAATATTTTACATGCATTTTAATTTATTTCAATATTTTTATCATGCATAAAAACACAAAAATATTTTTTTTTGCATTATTTTCAGAAAATCTTTATTTAATTTATAAAATTAAAATATTATTTTGCATGCATATTTATTTTTATTGTTAATTTATCATTTAAATCACTTTTAATTAGTTTTTAATTATTAAATTATTCAAAAATCCCAAAATTATTTTAGCATATTAATGTTGTTTCCAGCATGAAATATTTTTCTCATTTAAAATTTGCATTTTACTAACATTTTCCTTTATTCGATTTCCGATTATCTTTTCTGTGTTATCCCGCTTTGACAATTTCTTACTGCTTTTTCCAATTATGTAATGTATGCGATGTAATAGTTTAATTAGGGCTTTTATTTTCCGACTTTAAAGTATTCTCAAAGTGTAATAGCGAGATTTATCTTCCGCATTTTACACTTCCGCATTTTCGCACTTATAAACCGCTAGTAACTAGGCATGGCAAGATAAAATCAATATAGTTCACTCTAACTGCAAGATAAAAATATCTGAATCAACACCTTCCACATGCACCTTTAGGTAATTTCTTGTTGCCTTTATTAATACAAATGGTCATGTCCTCGAACGTAGAGGTATTCTAGCAGTTTCAAAACAAATCATCATAGTCCTTCGACATAAAGATCAGAACGAATACGATTTGACCGACGCCATTTAAAATGATGATAGTCCTTCAACGTGCTAGATACTCCCGTTTTTCTACACCATCCGACGTCTCTTCGAACCGCCACATCCAATCCAGGTTACCATCAATCAATGGTATGGATAGCCATTCTAAAGGAAAGTAACAATAAAACCATTCGAGTAATAAGATTTTTAGTTGTTGCCTATCATCACACACTTTTCTCAAACGAAATTCGTATACATTTCCACGAATCATTACAAAGTCAGCGAATGCCTCAAATATTTCAAACACACGCAAAGTTTTTAGTGATCTAAGAGCAACCAGTCAGATAACCACGGATGGAGGGTGCTAATACCTTCCCTTTCATAACTTTCTCCCTTACCGTAATCTAACGAAGTCTTTTCCTCGCTCTTTTCACCTTCCTTAATTGATAAAAGAAAAGTCGGTGGCGACTTTGCTATTCGCACATTTGCGATACAAAAATCTCAAAGTCGGCCATCAGACACACTTCTCCAAGAAACACTATAAAGAAGCATCTTCGTAACTTCCTTCAAAGACCACCATCCGAACATCATCAAGATCATTATCAAGATCACCATCACCGCCTAACCCTTCATCCTCAACCTCCGTGTCGCCCTTTCAAGTTGAGAGATCGCCTTCAAGGCTTTGCTTTTTGCTTCAAGCTCCTTGCAGTTGCTTTCAAAGATATGGCGACATTGGCTTCTGAGAATTTTCCTTGACATTGGATGTCTCAGCAGATGTCATGACAATGTCTGGGACATGTCTTCCTTGAAAGAGCTTGTAATGAAATCCAAGTGCAGGGGCTCTTTTGCAAACTGTATCACTTTCAACCAGAATATCCGGATATTGATCCATTATAATTCCACACAGGAGGAAGGGAAAGGCTATTGGTCCTTTTATTGCATAGCTTTCAGCATGTTTGAGTGTTTGCTCAAAAATGTAGGTTCCATAATCAAATTTAGCTTGAGTACCCACTGCAAATATGAATCTGCCCAGTCCAATAGAGATGGTTGACTTGTGATTTGTTGGGACCCAATTAGCAGCACCTATTTTGTGCAAGATGGCAAATTTGACACTCAGTTTGCTGGCTGTGAGTTTTCCCTTCAGAGGCCAATGCTTCACTTGCTTAGTGTAATACGGTGAACTGACTTTGTAGTTTTTTGTATCGCAAATGTGCGGATAGCAAGAGTCGCCACCGAATTTTCTTTTATCCAATTAAGGGAAGGTGAAAAGAACAGGAAAAGACCTTCGTTAGATTCTGAGTAATGGAGAAGGTTATGAAAAGGGAAGGTATTAGCACCCCTTTTCATCCGTAGTTATCTACGGGCTCTTAGTTGCTCTTAGATCACTTTGAAAAATTTGCTTTCTGTATGTTTGAAAAATGTTTTGAAAAGGCATTTTGCTTTGACTTTGTAATGATTCATGTAGGAATGTATACAAAGTGTTCTGAAATGTTTCGTTTTGAAAAGAGTTTGAACTTTGACAAAAGTGTGAGGTGTGAAAAGTATTTTGTTCGAGCAAGCAACTAAAAAGTCTTATTACCTACTCGTAATGGTCGTGTTATTTTACGCCTTTAAAATAGTGCTATCCATACCATTGGTTGGTAGGTAACCTTATTCGCTGGATGTAAGCGGACATTCAAGGGACATCGATGGTCATAGAAGGCAACTTGTAGGAAGTATCCTAGCACATTCGGCGGACTATCATCATTTTCGAGGCTTACAATCGAGGGTCAAGATCATGTATTCGGAGGCTTACATCGTGGTTCTATGATCTTTGTATCGGGGACTATGATGATTTGTTTTGAAGGCAACGGCTAGATACCTCACGCTCGAGGGACTTGACCATTTATTTGAAAGGCAACGAGAGAGAATTACCCTAAGGTGCGTGTGAAAAGAGTGTGTTGTTCTAGAGATTTTATCTTGAAACTAGATGATACTAAATACAATATAAATGGAAGATAAATCCTACGCTATTACATGGCTTTGGGGCAGATACATAATTTAAAATGCGGAAAGTAAAAACCCTAATTAAACTATTACATCCCATAAGCAAATACATAATTGGAAAAACAAGACAATAAAAGAAAACGTCCGAAACGGGATGACCTGTGAAAAGATGAGAAAAATCGGGAAATATGATGAAATTGAATAAGAGGAAAATGTTAGTAAAAATAATAATTTTTAAATGAAAAAAATATTTTATGCTGGAAATAACATTAATATGCTAAAATAATTTTTTGGGATTTTTTGGAGTTAATTTAATAATTAAAAACTAATTAAAGGTGATTTAAATGATAAATTAGCAATTAAATTAAATATGCATGCAAAAATAATATTTTTAATTTTATAAATTAAATAAACATTTTCTGGAAATAATGCAAAAAGAAAAATATTTTTTGGTGTTTTTTTAATGCATAATAGAAATTATTGAAATTAAATTAAAATGAATGAAAATATTAAAAGAAATAAGAAAATATGAAAAAAAATGCAAACATGTGAAAAAAGACTTTGCCATGGCCAGGGATCGAACTCAGGACATCCCCTTCACAACCCCACGCCTTTGCCAACTGAGCTGGAGTGCACGCGTGTCATGGAAGCGAAGCAAGTAGTTTGTAATAGGTGTCTCCTCCTGACTGCATCAATCCCGCGCCAAACTTCATCTTCTCCGTTTTAAATTTTGAGCATAGCTGGCCAAGGCGACGCTTATAGCCCCTGCAATTCTCAAAATCTCATACACATAATATGAATTAGTTGTAAGTACATGAATCGATTGGAAATCACATTCTAAACACAATGGTGGTAGTCTTATGGTCCAATTTATCCGTTTTAGAGAAGCCCTAAATCGAGACCGAAAACCCTAGCTATGGTGATTCTCGTTCTAAGCCATGGAAACTCAATCAAACTGCCCAGAAAGCATGTAAACTTCGTTCTAATCACAAAAACAACAACAAATCATGTTAAAAATGCATGAATAATGGAAATCGATTTTGAGAAAAACATGAACAAACCAAATTCGGATTTTGTGATTCTTGATGCTTTTGGACAATGTGAAGGTCTGGACCGATCTGTGAGATGTCTAGGAATGTGTTTGGATGCTTGGAATCAATCGAATCGAGCTAAACCTGTGCTGCTAGTAGCTTGTGAAGCACGGATTTTTAAATTAGGTTAGGTTCCTGCAATTTTTCGCTCTCATTCATGTGCTATGCCTTGTATATTTATATTGATGGAATTGAGCCGATTTGAGGAAGAAATAATCATCAATCAATGTAAAAATATTTGATTTTGTACAAAATCAAATTTCATCTTTTTGATCAATTCCAATCAATGTCTTGCCAAATCCAATCAAATTTCAAATTTGCCACTTTCCGGGTTGCTTGATCTCAAGGATGAGAGAAAAATCAATTTGTAATTAATTTTGATTTTATACCTATTTATGAATTTAATTTGTATTTAAATGAATAAAATCCAAATTAAATAGAAAAATAAAGTAAAAATTCGTGGCATTGGGCTTGATGTTCCAAATTGTCTAAGGAACAAGTTTGAATGAAGAAAAACTAGGCCCATTTGCAATTTTTTGATTTTGGTAAGTATCTCTCTTTGTGCACTTCTTCAAAAATGTCCAACTTGTGAATGGTGTATCTTGCTCAAATTTCCACATTTTTGAGTGTTCTTGGACTTTTTAGAAATCTCTAAGAGTCCTCTAAACACCCTCTTTGGTTTCATCTCAATTGGAGTTACCATGTTCAATATATCTTCAAAACAAAATGTTGACTTTTTGTTGACTTTGAAAAGGACCTGTAATGTTTTGGTCCATACCTTCTAAATGAAGCATTTTTTGAACATTCTTGTGAGACATGAAGTTGTAGAGAATGGAATTTCCTTCAAAACAAGAGGTGGTGGAAAAATTTCTGAAAAAGTATGAAGTTATGCTCAGTCAAAGTTTGGTTGACTTTTCACTGAGAAACCCTAATTTGGAAAGTTTGACTTTTGAGCAAATCTTGAGTTTTCTTGATGAATCATGATCAACCCTTGATCAAATGATGAATGTAACTTCAAATGAGGATGTTGACAAAAATCGTGAATTTTGATCAGTATGTTGACCACGTTGACTTGACTAATACAACAACGATTTTCAACCATCCGAGCAATTGTCCGAGGAAACTTGACTCAGGAGGCTGAAACTTGACATGGGAATCTTGAAGCATATGAGGAGGCATGATGACCATTGAGATGTTGGAAGTCCATCTTGATCCGAGAAATACCAAACCCTAGTTTGGGTTGATTGCTTTAGGAGAGAGTTTGTCCGATCAACCCTCGAGGAATCCTTGAGTATGGATATATGGAATGTCTGAGAAATAGGAGGGCAAATTTTGGGGTATGACAACCGCACTGCTCAATCTTCTTGTACCGAAGGGTTAGATTGGCATGTTCGCCTTTCGTGACTCGGAGGTAAGATGATTGAACACCGAGTAGACTCAAAATTTTCACCACGTCATCGATGATGCGGAATGGGCTTAGATGCCATTTCGAGATTTTATCGGGAATGAGTCGATGCTAGACTCGAGAATGTCGTCTCAAGAAAAACACCGAGATGGGCTTAAGATGTCATCTCGAGACACCGATGTCGAGTCGACGTTAGATTTCACACTGCCTTGAATGAAGTTATTGGTTTGTATTGGTTTTTAACCAAATATGCAAGATTCAAAGTGGACCAAATATGAAGTTCATTGTTTGTTTAACAAATTTAAATCCTTAAGGTCCTTGAAAATATTGTATTGCATTCGTGATAAACATCGTGATAGCATGGCATAACATTGCATAATGTACATCAAGATTGGTTTTCATTTTCTCGCTATTTATTTTAGCGTAAATTCTCGAACAATTCGTCAAAGATCTCCAAGCTCGTAATGCCAAAGAGATGTTCACCAGCTTGGTCCAAGGCCAAGAAGATCTGAAGAAACTCATCAACAACAAGAAGAGGGTCGTTGGTGTTCTCAACATGGGAAGACGTTACAAAGGTGGTCCTAAAGTGGTTAGTCGGATAGAGTTCTCTGAAGGAAGTGTCAAGAATGAGGGAAGTGTCAAAGGACATGAAGAAGGCAGTCAGCGTGAGTCTGAGAAAGAAAGAGAAGATCACTATGATAATGACCAATATTCTGATGAAGATGACAAGTACAAGCAACTTGAAGACCGTCTGAATGTTGTGGAAAATCGAAATGTCGTGCTGAATTTTGATGATCCGAGTCTTGTTCCTCGTGTTGTGATTCCTCCCAAGTTCAAAGTTCCTACCTTTGCTACAAGTATGATGGCATTTCTTGTCCGTCGCATTTGAAGTCCTATGTTCAAGATCAACCCCACATCGACGACGTAAAGTTGTGGATGCATTATTTTCAAGAGAGTTTGTCCGAACTGCTGGAGTGGTACTATCACCTGAGAATGACCGATCCGTACTGGAGTGATTTAGCGATGCTTTACGTATGAGTATAATGTTGAATTGACACCCACTGCATGCAACCTGCAGCATGTCTATGGGTCGTGATGAGAAGTTCAAGGAGTATGCTCGTAAACGGAGAGATTTAGAAGAGTTCAACCACCCTTGTCCAATAGGGAATTGGTTGATATGTTCACGGGACGCCGACAGTCCTTCTTCAATCATCCGATTGAAACTCTTCACCGGATTCACCGAAATGATATTGACAAAGGAGCGATCGAGGTCGGGTATCAAGAGTGGAAAGATTCAGACAGAGTCATCTTCAAATGTCGCCAAGAGATCTTTGTGGTAAGAAAGAAGCTAACGCCGTGTATGGTCCGAAAAGCCGAGCCAAGAACGGCCGCTACTCAACTGGGGCAGATCTCCAATCCTACATCAAGACAACTCAATAGACAACGCGCAGAGCCGTAACGCCACGAAGATAGTTTACGAAGATCAATACGTTGTCGCAAGCCTTGCAACACATGTTGAAAGCAGAGTCGATTACTTTGAGGATCCTCCTAATGTCAACACTTCCTCTCCAAGATATAATCCTAATGCTAAGTGTGCTTACCACCCAATAGCCCCGACATAGTAATCGATGATTGTTGGGCTCAAGAACAAGATTCAAGATATGATCAAGCCAAGCGATTGAGTTCGACCCTCCCGCTGAGACCGAACGTGATCAACGCTACTTATGCCTAACCATGACAAAAGTTCCAATGCCGTCGGTGAGGATACTTTGTTTTCAATATAGATGACTTGACCATTCCTCCGACGATCGTAAGAAGAATTTGCGCAGCCGGTCAATCCGTGATGCCCAGAGAATTCGCTGGTGCCCCTTCGCACTGATGGTCAGGCTTGGTCGAGAAGACGTGTCCAAAGGCATGATGGATAACCGTGAGATACTATTCCCGAAACCACCGTAAGTGTGTGAAGATATGTTCTAAACCCAAGATCAAGATGAATGAAATTGCACCGCCTGCGTGGGATACCTTGGGGCAGCCAAGTGGAAAGTATGATTACATAGTGAAGTACTTTGTCTCCGATAGTTACAAGATTCCTATTGAAGATGTTAAAGTGACCGGATGGGGTGACGATTTCCCAAGACTGGCCGAGTATTAACACGATAAGGATTTCCTCCACGATCATGTGCCTAGAGTGGCACCTCTCATCATTTCTCCTGCACTGGCCCATATTCTCCTGACAAGGCTATCCTTGAATTATGGATCCGAGGTTTACTATCACGGCGCAAGCAAGACCCTCGACCATTGAAGATCTTACTATTGAAGCTACCATTCTCGAGTATCGACAACATCACCGATCAAGTAAGGTGACCGTAACCCAAGAGTGTTCTCTCCGTATATCTCCTCCAAAAGATATCATGGCTCCAAGCATCCTATATTGAACCAAGATCCCCGCTAGAGGAAAGAACCGCTGACTCATCCTCGCCAAACCGTAAGTACCAAAGGAAGTTGTCGAAACACCTCCAAACAGAAATGGAGGAAATTTCAAGATCATCAAGAAGACAATGTTGTGGAATGGCTGGGACAGACCCCAAGATCTCCATGCTTGCACCGCTTTATGTTCGAGGCTCATGCTAATGCTTTGGTAAAGTTTCTCAAGAATGCTCACGCATCAGCAAGACACTACTACCGACAAAGTTTGTAGTTTGGCTTTAGCCACGCCAACGACGGCCTAGCTCCGATGTCGATTTGACTTCGCCGAAGGAAATATAAATAAAGCCTTCTGTACATCTCTCTGAATGTAAGGCGTAACATTATCTCATGTTTTGGTGGATACTGCCTACTTTGAACATCCCATCAAGACCGCTTTTGATCGACTGATGTTGGAGGATTGGTTCTAAACCCAAAGGACATTATTGTGAGAGCTTTGATGGTTCTAAACGAAGATTGGAGAGCCTGTTTCGCCTCGCTAAAGTCGGTCCCGACTTTTGACTTACTTCCTTTGTCATGGACATCCCTTTTACTCTTGCCTACTTGTACGCCTTGATACATGGGCAAGGCGTAATACTTCTACCTTGCATCAAAAGTCAGTACCCAAAGGAAAGGGAAAGTTGTTACAGATGTGGTGAAGAAGAATATATGGTCCGCCATCTACAGCCATTCCGATACTCGAGGTGAGGGTGAATTTTGAGACTCTTTGTCAAGCTGAAAAATCCCCTGAGTCATGCCTGCTGACTCCTATTACCCCGGGTTACAAGTTCCCCTAGGACGGCCTCACGAAAGATGCTCAAGCCGCAGCAAAAGAAGGGTGTTATTTGGGGTCAGCCCCGATCTTCCTTTCAAATTTGATAAGACCGGTTTAGGCTTCACCATCGGGTCAAGATGATACGCGAGCAAGCCGCCAACTTCCTTTCCGTGATCAGCCGAGTGGAATCCATGCTATAGAAGACGCATTTACACATTTATATCAAGAATGGATCTTCCCGACTCCGACAACGGACTCAAAGAATTGGAAGACGTAAGACGTCATACTAATCTCCTTTAGACAGAGTAATTTTGTTTTGTTTTGCTTTTCGTATTTTCTATGTTTTGAACAATAAACTCTAAAGCCTAGTGCCTTGCCCGGCATCATGGCTCGCTTGTGCGGGTTATTATCCGTCATTTGCATATTTTCATTCAATAAATTCGCTGGACTTTTGCATTCAATTGTGTTTTTTCTTTACTTTATCACCCCTTCAAAAGCTATGTGTTTCTTATTACACCCACGTGATACAATCCGTAATCACTCCGAATCTCGCTGATAACAATGGCGTTATTGCTAAATATGACTTCGATAATCCGATCTACCAAGCTCAAGACGAAGCGAGGAAGATTGTGAAGTGCCGGAGAACTTGTCGATCGCCGCAGCAAGAAGATCGGTTATACAACCGCACAAGAGCAAGTCGAGGTTGTAATTGGGTATCGACGAAGATGTAAAGGAAATCAAGATAGGAGCGGTCTCGAGAATAAAGTGTTAAAGAAAGGTTGGTTCGATGTTACGAGACTACATCGAGGTTTTGCTTGGTCATACGAAGACATGCCGGTTTAGACATTGATATCAGTGGTACACCGTTGCCGACGAAAGAAGGTTTTCCCAATGAAACAGGTTCACGACGCTATCCCGAGATGTCGAGAAAATCAAAGTCGGGTTATGAAACAGCTTTAATGTGTTTTTAGTCACATTTATCCACAATGGGTTGTAATGTGGTACCCGCATTCTAAGAAGGATGGCAAGGTACGAATGTGTGTGGATTACGTAGATCCGAACAAAGCGAGTCCGAAAGACGATTTCCACTTCTCATATTGATGTTCGTGGACAACATCCCAAGATAAAGTTTTCTCCTTCATGGATGGTTTCTCCGGTTACAATCGATCAAAATGGCCTCAAGACATGGAGAAGACTACTTTGTTACAAAGGGGCACTTTCTCGCCAAGGTTATGTCGCTCGGACTAAAGAACGCAGCGCCACTTATCACATATGGTGACGTTATTTCATGACATGATTCATCACGAGATAGAGGTCTACGCGACGACATGATAGCTCGATCACAAAATGTAAGAAGAACATCTTGATCACTCTGCGTAAGTTCGATGATCAAGAAGCACAGCCGAGACTTAATTCTAACAAGTGCACTTTTGGAGTCGATCCAGAAGCTCCCAGGGTTGTTGTCGCGGTAGAGGTATGAAGTTGACCCACCAAGGTTGTTATTCAGAGATGCCACCCCCGCACCGAGAAGGAAGTCGAGGTTTCGGTCGTCAACTACATTGCGTATCTATTGCACACCTAATCGCTACTTGTGAGCCAATCTTCAAGTTACTAAAGAAGGATCAAGTAGTGAAATGGAACGATATGCCGATCGCTTTGAAAAAATCAAGGAGTATCCGCAGAATCCTCCCATCCTAATGCCGCCATCGAAGGAAGACTCTTATCATGTACCCGATGTTGTTAGAGAACTTAATGGGTGTGTTGTCAACATGACGAGTCTGGTCGAAAAGAGTATGCAATATACTACCTTAGCAAAAAGTTTACCGATGTGAAACAAGATACTCACAATGAGAAAACTTGCAACGCTTTTGGCTGTCACGACTAAGACAAGATATGTTGACTCACACTACCTTGTTGATTTCAAGTGGATCCGATAAAATACATATTTGAGAAACCAAATCTCTCCCAAGAATAGCAAGATGGCAATAATCTTGACCGAATATTACATCCAAGACACTTCCGTAAAGCGATCAAAGGAAGTGTAGTAGCCATCATTTGGCTCATCGTCGTAGATGACTATCACCTATGCGCTCGAGTTTTATGAAGATGTTTTACTAGTTATCATAAGAACTGTGCCCGCATTTAAGGACCGAACAAGGATCCCGATGGACCATGGTCTTTGATGGAGCCTCAACGACTTGGCAATGGCATGGCGCCATCATTACATCCCCTACAGCGGACATACGCCTCACCGCCAGATTATGTTTCATTGCACCAACAATATGGTAATACTAAGCGCGGCATCATGGGTATCAAAGTCGCCATTGACTTAAGAATCGTTCTTGCAAGTGTATGGAGACTCAAATTAGTGATTAGTCGATCATGTAGCGGGATACAAGCATCCGAATCTCATTCAGACGAGAGCATGTTCCGAGTTTGATCCCTATCAAGAGATTACTTTTGATCACATCCCACAGAAGAGAATCAATTGCATTTATGGCTACTATGTCGCCTATGTTCAAAGTTAGATGGGACAACGAGGCTCCTGCATCATCATTGAAAGATTTGATGAACCACATATATCATGAGCTTGATATGTAAGAGAAACCTTGGTACTACGACGGAAGAGGTATCTCGAGACTCGTGAATATCCCGCAGGGCTTCAATAATGATAAGAAGTTCTTGAGAAGATTTGCATCCAAATTCTTCCTCAAAGAACGATCTTTATACAAGCGCTAACCATTTACTAGTGCTTATCTACCGCGGTAGACCGTAAAAACAAATGGAACATATTATGGAAGAATTACTAAGGCTCATTCTGCACCCACTCCAAAGGCATTGGTCGATTGTCACCGCTATGCTCGATCTTGTCATGCGCGATATACGCCAGACAGCGCACGACTCCGAAGATCGCTGAATGTTCTAATTCTCCGGCCTTTGCAATGTGGGGCATGACATGATTGAGAAATCGCCCACGCCTGGTCGGACATCTTCATCTGTGGCAATCGATTATTTCACCAAGGGGCAGCTGTCGTATCTCTGCTACAAGAATGTTGGGTCGATTCATCAAACATAATCTTATCCGCTTGCACGGCACTTAAAGGATTATCACAGATAACGGCTCCAATCTAAACAACAAAATAATCACCGAACTTTGCTCGCAGTTCAAGATTAGCATCACAACTCTTCTCCTTATCGGCCTAAGATGAATGGCGCAGTTGAAGCCGCCAACAAGAACATTAAGAAGATTATATGTAAGATGACATTGACTTACAAGGATTGGTATGAGATGTTACCATTTGCTTCTTCATGGTTATCGACCACAAAGACAACATCAATAGGGCAACCCCTTCTCTCAGATACTCATGGAAGGCCCTACCAATCGAGGTTCGGGAGCACCCTCAACCGTAGTCCTCCAGATGGTAATTAGGCGTAAGATGATCGATCCTGCATCACCGACCGCATCAACTTGATTGATGAGAACGATCGCCCATCCGCCATGGACAAATCTATCAAGCAAATGATCGAGTATTCAACAAGAAAGTCAAGCACCGAGTTTACCAAGTCGGTGACCTAGTAGTCAAGCTTGATCATTCTTCCACAAGGTGATCCTCAGGGCAAATGGACTCCCACCTATGAGGGACCATTTGTAGTCAAACAAGATTTTCAAAGTGGAGCTATGATATTAGCACCATGGATGGTGAAGACTTTCCACACCGTGAACGCAGACATAGTCAAAAATACTACGATAAAGAGACCCGCTAGGTCGATCGACCTAGGCAAAATATAGTATCCCGCGAACCAAAAAGGTTCGGGCAAAGTTAAGGATATATACAAAACATGTACACCCCAAGTCGAAAACCCGAAAAGGCGGCTTGGGCAAAAAGGGTATCCCAGATCAAAACCCAAGGGCTGTCTAGGCAAAAGTTAGGGATTTAAGCGTACTACTATGTCTCGCTCCGATCACCTATCTACAAGGTTACAACTATCAAGATTCAAGTTCAAATGGCGAAACTCGATCCAATCACTTTCTACCCGATAGCAAGGAGATTTAGATAGTCGAAATATATGAGTACTCAGCATAGTTGAACTTGACAGATTGTTTCCTGACAGCTTTTACTTTTCTCTTGTATAAACTACTTGGCCATAAGCCACCTTTCAAATAAATACAAGTCTCTTTCTTTACAATTTTGTTCGTTGTTGTTGTTTCATAAAGTCCAATGTTTGCCTTGAATGATTATATGCATTTGACAATAAAATCCGCTCACAAACAAGCTAAAAGTAAGCATAACGGAGTAATTACTACAGGCTCCAGGAATTGAGATGACGACGAAAGTCATCAATACAATCCCCACAAGAGATGTCACTCGCTACAAACATTCCCTAGCGGAGTATACGATAACTCCCGAACAGTATTTCCACTCAACTAAGTCATGTTATGTCAGTCTCCAAGCAGTAACGGTTCATCTCCAGCAGAGGTGTTCACCCCAGCAGAATGTCTCTCAACAATTCCCCTTTCCCCAGCAGCATCAGCATCTAGACTTGAAACTTGGTCAGATAGTGCATCAGAGGAAACCTACCCTTTATTCCCCACCTTTAGATTTCGACTGCCCAGATCCTTCTAACCTTGCCTCCCCAATGACTATCAAATGCTCTCCAGCAGGATTTACGAGCAAGATCCCCAGTGGAGTACCTTCTAAATTCTCCCCAACAAGGTCTATACACAAGATCCTCAGCAACGCGATTCTCGATTTCTACCATCCTCAACAATATCCGTGCCAAAGACTCGGGTCGATAGGCACGGAGGAATCAAAGTTATCTTCTTCTTCCAAAAGAAGGTTCCACCCACTTCATTCCCCAAGGTAAGTCGAAATCCTCAAGCGCACATCCGTGATCTTCTTCAAGATGGATATGTTTTGAAATACCACAACATTTATCATTCATACATTCTTCATAAAAGTCATAATTTGTGCATATGTCATTCATAATATTGTCATGCATCATACTTTGCATAAGACTAATAATATTCTATCAAAGTTTCTCGCTTTCTCCAAACAGTGAAAGTCACTCCGACGCAGATGTCTAGATTAAGACCCAATCCGTACGGAAAACTATTCGAACGATCGCTCTAGTTGTCCTCCGGCAACCGGGTCCGTGATTAAGACCGAATCTAGACGGAAAACTATCTAAAAGACCGCCTAGTTGTCCTCCGACAATCGTTCAGATTAACACCAATCCGCATTCGGAAAGCTATCCGAACGACCAACCTCGTTGTCCTCCGGACAACGGATCCGTGATTAATACCGGTTGACAGAAACCCTATCCGAACGATCACAAGTTATCCTTCGATAACAAAAAGTGATCAATGCCCAAGCTCAACAGGAAGATATCCACATTTCGCCAACTATTATCCTCGAGTAGTCAAAGCATCAAGAACTATTCGACTCTTCTTATTATCAACAGCAACCATGTAGTTCAAGCGACACCAGCTTGCTTGGATGGCATCTTAAGCCCATCTCCACTATTGTCAACATCTCTCCACTTCGTACGTCTATATTTGTTGAAAACTAATACAAACCAATAACTTCATTCAAGGTCGAGTACCTAAGTCTAACGACGACTCCTCCTCGGATGGCATCTTAAGCCCATCTCCATGCTCCTTCCACTTAGAAACGCTCACAGAGTTCCAACTGCACGCTCCCTCAAAGACGATCTTCCAGATGGCATCTTAAGCCCATCCCCGCCATCTCTCCTATCAATAACTTTGTATAGCGTACGACTCATTCCCTAAATTTCCAAATGGCATCAAGCCCATTCCGATCATCAATCAACCAAGTAGTGCAAATTTTCGTGTGTACTGAGTGTTCAATCATCTTCTACCTGTGTCACTTAAAGGAAGGCATAATCTAACCTTCAAAGACAAGAATATTGAATGGGCAGCACATACTCCAAAATTTGCCCTCCAATTCTCAAAACATTCCATACATCCATGCTCAAGGATTCCTCAAAGTCGATCGATAAACTCTCTCCTAGATAATCAACCCAAACTAGGGTTTGTATTTCTTCAGATCCGTGGACTTCCAACATCTCCAAAGGTCTTCATGCCTCCTCATATGCTTCAAAGATTCTCCATGTCAAGTTTCAAGCCTCACAAGTCAAGTTTCCTCAAACAATTGTCAGATGGTTGAAAATCAACAGATTGACAAAAAGTCAACTGTGGTCATACAACAAACTTCATAATTTTGGTCAACATCCTCATTTTAGTTACATTCATCATTTGATCAAGGGTTGATCATAATTCATCAAGAAAACTCAAGATTTGCTCAAAAGTCAAACTTAAATTAGGTTTCTCAAAGGAAAAGTCAACCAAACTTTGACTGAGCATAACTTCTTCATACTTTCTCAGAAATTTTTTCACCACCTCTTGTTTTGAAGGAAATTCAATTCTCTACAACTTCATGTCTCACAAGAATGTTCAAAAAATGCTTCATTTGGAAGGCATGGATCAAAACATTACAGGTCCTTTTCAAAGTCAACAAAAAGTCAACATTTTGTTTTGAAGATATATTGAGCATGGTAACTCCAATTGAGATTAAACCAAAGAGGTTGGTTAGAGGACTCTTAGAGCTTTCCAAAAAGTCCAAGAACTCTCAAAAATGTGGAAAATTGAGCAAGATACACTATTCAGAAGTTGGGCAATTTTGGACAATTGCACAAACGGAGGCATTGGTCAAAATGCAAAATTTTCCAAATGGGCCTATAATCTTTTGATCCAAACTTGTTCATGACATTATTTGTGACCCATAAATGCTTGGCCATGGCAATTTTCTATTTTATTGATTTATTTTTGAATTTTAAACCATTTAATTCAAAATTAAATTATATAAAATATGAAAATAAGATATTTTTTCAAGGAGAGTGATTTTATATCATACTTGAGGTCCAAGGAAGCCCATACAACTTGCCAATTTCGTGCATGATCATTCATTTAAGAGAAAATCAAATTTCTTTCAAAATTTGATTTTATTTGAAAATCATTCAATGCATTCAAAACCAAATCTTTTGCCTTGTTTTTTCTCTCAAATCACTCTATAAATAGCCAAAGAATGTGCCAAGCAAGAGACACGAAAACCCTAGCCCTTACAACAACCAAAACTTTGCCAAAATTTTTCAAGAATAGTTGAAAATCAAATTTTATTTTGCGCCTTCTCTCACTTCTTTCAACCATCCAAACGTGCTCGTGTAAGATTGAGTAAGAATACATCTTATCATTGATCAAAGCAAGCGTAATCGAGCCATACATGCATACATATTCAAATATTTCTTGATTTTGCATTTTACTATTCGCGTGTTTCCATTGATTCTAATGCTTTTGTTGTGTCTATGAGACTCATGTGATCGATCGGGCCATCGCTTTGAAGCTTGCACGTAAAAAATGGATTCGCCATAGTTAGGGTTTTTGAACTTGAGTTTCGAATCGGAGAAGCTAGAGGCACTTTCGTGAAAATCGAGACCACCATTGACTCGGAATGGTCGATTTAGGACAAGGTCTTCCTTTCTCGCTTATTGCTCGCTGTGTTTGCGGTGTTCGTGGTTCGAGATCGCGGAGAAGACGACCTTGAGCTAGGGCCCGCGCCCTGACTTCACTTGACCGGCGAGATTGCGTGGCGCATGATGGCGATTCGATTGCTCGCTCATAAGTCAATGGACCCCACGCGTTACCGACCGTGTTTCAAACCATTCCCGTGACGCCATCACTCATATACCATTGATTTTCACTTTCAAAACACCAAGTGTCACTGGCCTAGTGGTTAAGGCATGTAGAAGATGCTCCTAAGGGTCATGAGTTCAACTCTCAGACCGGTTTTGCATTTTCTTTTCACAAACTCAACTTTTTCATATTTTCTATTTTCTTTATTTAATATTTTACATGCACTTTATTTATTTCAATAATTTTTATCATGCATTTAAAACACCAAAATATTTTTTTTTGCATTATTTTCAGAAAATTATTTAATTTATAAAATTAAAAATATTATTTTGCGCATATTTATTTTTATTGCTATTTATCATTTTTATCATTTTCTCCAGGTCCTTAAAATTATTTTTATATTAGGTTGTTTTCGATGAAATATTTTTCTCATTTAAAATTTGCAGATTTTACTAACATTTTTCTCTTTATCTCGATCAGATTTTCGATCTATCTTCACAGTTATCCCGCTCGACAATTCCTACTCGCTTTCTTCCAATTATGTAACTGTTTATGCGATGTAATAGTTTAATTAGGGCTTTTATTTTCCGCACTTTAAATTATGTAGGCCCGTCTCATGTAATAATGAGATTCCATCCTCCGCATTTTACACTTCGCATTTTAATTCGCGACCCTATAACCCGCTAGTATCCAGGCAGGCAAGATAAAATCAATATAGTTCATCTCCAACTTGTAAGATAAAAATATCCTGAAATCAACACACCTTCCACACATTCCCCTTAGGGTAATTCTCGGTTTACTTCATACAAATATCATGTCTCTAACGAGTAAGTATTCTACAGATCGCCAGTCCTTCGATAAAGAACACAGACCCACGTCGCCTCCGAATACATGATCTTGAACGCTCAATTGATAGTCCTAACGTGCCAGGAGGATGCTTCCTGTTGTCAGCCTTTCCATGACCATCCGGACGTCCGAACATCCACACATCCATCCAATAGGCTGGGGTTACCATCAATATGGTATGGATAGCGCTATTCCAGCGAGTAATAACACGAAACCACCATTCCCGGTAGGTAATAAGTGACTTTTAGTTGCTTGCTCTATCAGTCAGCCACACCACATTTTTTCAAAGTTCAAACTCTTTCTTAAAACAAACATTCCTCAACACTTTCAGTACATTTCACATGAATCATACAAAGTCAGCGAAATGCCTTTCAAAATATTTTCAAACACACGTGCCATATTTTTAAGTGATCTAAGAGCAATTAGAGCCCAGATAACCACGATGGAAAGTGGTTATCACCTCCCTTCATAACCTTTCCCACTCAGAATCCATCCAGGTCTTTCCCTGTTTTTCACCTTCCTTAATTGATAAAGGCAAGCGGTGGCTACTCTTGACATTTCCATATGGCAAAAATCTCAAAGTCACTTCACCGACACACTTCTCCGAAGAAACACTACGTAAAGAAGCATCTTCAACTTCCTTCAAGACCACTATCCAACATCATCAAGATCATTATCAGATCACCATCACCGCCTAACCCTTCATCAACCTCGTGTCGCCCTTTCAAGTTGAGAGATCAGTTCTTCAAGACTTTGCTTTCTTGCTTCAAGCTCCTTGCAGTTGCTTTCAAAGACAAATTATGACAAATGTGGCTCTCGAGAATTTTCCTTGACATTGATGTCCTCAGATGTCATGACAATGTCTGGGACATGTCTTCCTTGAAAGAGCTTTGTAATGAAATCCAAGCAGGGCTCTTTTGCAAACTCAGATCACTTTCAACCGTAATATCCGGATATTGATCCATTATAATTCCACAGAGGGAGGGAAAGGCTATTGGTCCTTTTATTGATATTTTTCAAGATGTTTGAGTGTTTGCTCAAAATGTAGGTTCCATAATCAAATTTAGCTTTGAGTATCCATCGCAAATATGAATCACACCAATAGAGATGGTTGATTTGTGATTTATTGGGACCCAATTAGCAGCACCTATTTTGTGCAAGATGGCAATTTGACACTCAACTTTGTCGGCCGTGAGTTTTCCTTCAGAGGCCAATGCTTCACTTGCTTAGGTAATACTTGAACTGACTTTGTAGTTTTTGTATCGCAAATGCTGGATAGCAAGAGTCGCCCACCGACTTTTCTTTTATCCAATTAAGGGAAGGTGAAAAGAACAGAAAAGACCTTCGTAGATTCTCGAGGGGAGAAGGTTATGAAAAGGGAAGGTATTAGCACTCTTTTCATCCGTAGTTATCTACGGGCTCTTAGTTGCTTAGATCACTTTTGAAAATTTGCTTTCTCCGATGTTTGAAAATGTTTGAAAAGGCATTTCGCTTGACTTTGTAATGATTCATGTAGGAATGTATACAAAGTGTTCGGAAATGTTTCTGCTTTGAAACGAGTTTGAACTTTGACAAAAGTGTGAGGTGTGAAAAGTATTTTGTTTGAGCAAGCAACTAAAAGTCTTATACCTACTCGTAATGGTCGCTTTGTTATTTTACGCCCTTTAAAATAGTGCTATCCATACCATTATTGGTAGGTAACCTTATTCGCTGGATGTAAGCGGACATTCAAGGGACATCGATGGTCATAAGGCAACTTGTAGGAAGTATCCTAGCATTATCCGGACTATCATCATTTTTCGTGAGGCGACAATCGAGGGTCAAGATCATGTATTCGGAGGCATCGCGGGTCTATGATCTTTGTATCGAAGGGACTATGATGATTTGTTTTGAAGGCAACGGTGCTGGATACCCTCACGCTCGGGGACTTGACCATTTATTCAAAGGCAACGAGAGAATTACCCTAAGGGGTGCGTGTGAAAGAGTGTGTTGGTTCAGATATTTTTATCTTGAAATTAGAGTGAGCTATGTCTGATTTTATCTTGCCATACACTCTAATTACTAGCGCTTATAGGATGGAAATTAAATGCGGAATATAAAGTAAAAGATAACCTACATTTATTACATGGCTTTGGGGCAGTATACATAATTTAAAATGCGGAAAGTAAACCCTAATTAAACTATTACATCCCATAAGCAAATACATAATTGGAAAACAAGACAATAAAAGAAAACGTCCGAAACGGGATGACCTGTGAAAAGATGAGAAAAATCGGGAAATATGATGAAATTGAATAAGAGGAAAATGTTAGTAAAAATAATAATTTTTAAATGAAAAAAATATTTCATGCTGGAAATAACATTAATATGCTAAAATAATTTTGGATTTTGAGATAATTTAATAATTAAAACTAATTAAAGGTGATTTAAATGATAAATTAGCAATTAAATTAAATATGCATGCAAAATTAATATTTTTAATTTTATAAATTAAATAAACATTTTCTGGAAATAATGCAAAAAGAAAAATATTTTTTGGTGTTTTTTTAATGCATAATAGAAATTATTGAAATTAAATTAAAATGAATGAAAATATTAAAAGAATAAAGAAAATATGAAAAAAAATGCAAACATGTGAAAAAAGACTTTGCCATGGCCAGGGATCGAACTCAGGACATCCCCTTCACAACCCCACGCCTTTGCCAACTGAGCTGAGGCATGTGTCATGGAAGCGAAGCAAGTAGTTTGTAAACAGGTGTCTCCTCCTGACTGCATCAATCCCGCGCCAAACTTCATCTTCTCCGTTTTAAATTTTTGAAAACATAGCGTCGGCCTCAGTGCGACGCTATAGCCCCTGCAATTCTCAAAATCTCATACACATAATATAAATTAGTTGTAAGTACATGAATCGATTGGAAATCACATTCTAAACACAATGGTGGTAGTCTTATGGTCCAATTTATCCGTTTTAGAGAAGCCCTAAATCGAGGCCGAAAACCCTAGCTGTGGTGATTCTCGTCAAGCCATGGAACTCAATCAAACCCCTAAAGCTTGTAAACTTCGCTCTAATCACAAAAACAACAACAAATCATGTTAAAATGCATGAATAATGGAAATCGATTTTGAGAAAAACATGAACAAACCAAATTCGATTTCGTGGATTCTTGATGCTTTTGACAATGTGAAGGTCTCGACCGATTCTGTAAGATGTCTAGGAATGTGTTGGATGCTTGAATCAACTGAATCGAGCTAAAACCCAGGCTGCTAGTAGCTTGTGAAGCACGGATTTTTTGAATTAGGTTAGGGTTCCTCAAGCAATTTTTCAGTTCTCATTCATGTGCTATGCCTTGTATATTTATATTGGATGGAATTGGAGCTGATTTGAGGAAGAAATAATCATCAATCAATGCAAAAAATATTTGATTTTGTACAAAATCAAATTTCATCTTTTTTGATCAATTCCAATCAATGTCTTGCCAAATCCAATCAAATTTCGAAATTTGCCAGTTTTCCTGGGTTGCTTGGATCTCAAGGAGGAGAGAAAAAATCAATTTGCAATTAATTTTGATTTTATACCTTATTTTTGAATTTAATTTGTATTTAAATGAATAAAATCCAAATTAAATAGAAAAATAAAGTAAAAATTCGTGGCATTGGGCTTGGATGTTCCAAATTATCTAAGGAACAAGTTTGAATGAAGAAAAACTAGGCCCATTTGCAATTTTTTGATTTTGGTAAGTATCTCTCTTTGTGCACTTCTTCAAAAATGCCCAACTTGTGAATGGTGTATCTTGCTCAAATTTCCACATTTTTGAGTGTTCTTGGACTTTTTGGAAAGCTCTAAGAGTCCTCTAAACACCTCTTTGTTTCATCTCAATTGGAGTTACCATGTTCAATATATCTTCAAACAAAATGTTGACTTTTTGTTGACTTTGAAAAGGACCTCAGAATGTTTGGTCCATACCTTCCAAATGAAGCATTTTTGAACATTCTTGTGAGACATGAAGTTGTAGAGAATGGAATTTCCTTCAAAACAAGAGGTGGTGGAAAAATTTCTAAAAGTATGGGTTATGCCTACCAAAGTTTGGTTGACTTTTCACCGAGAAACCCTAATTGGAAAGTTGACTTTGAGCAAATCTTGAGTTTTCTTGATGAATCATGATCAACCTTGATCAAATGATGAATGTAACTTCAAAATGAGGATGTTGACAAAAAATCGTGAATTTTGATCAGATGTTGACCACAGCTTGACTTTTGACCAATACAAACCGATTTTCAACCATCCGAGCAATTGTCTGAGGAAACTTGACTTGTGAGGCTTGAAACTTGATATGGGGAATCTTTGAAGCATATGAGGAGGCATGATGACCATTGAGATGTTGGAAGTCCATCTTGATCTCGAAATACCAAACCCTAGTTTGGGTTGATTGTTTTGGAGAGAGTTTGTCCGATCAACCTCGAGGAATCCTCGAGTATGGATATATGGAATGTCTTGAGAAATAGGAGGGCAAATTTTGGGGTATGACAG
>CM038795.1:224025424-224166793 GCA_021764765.1 Vicia sativa | reverse complement strand
GTAGAAGATGATTGAACACTTTCAATGAACCGAAAATTTACACACTCATTTGTTGGGCGATGATCACGGGAATGGGCTTGGATGCCATTTGGAGATTTTCTTTGGGGAATAAGTGGTATGCTGACTAGAAATGTCTCGAAGAAAAAAACTTTGGAGATGGGCTTAAGATGTCATGCGGAGACCTTACGATGCCAGTCGTACGTTAGACTTCAACACTTTCGTCTTTGAATGAAGTTATTGGTTTGTATTGGTTTTTAACCAAATATACGACGATACGAAAGTGGACCAAAATGAAGTTCATTGCTTGTTAACAAATTTAAATCTAAGGTCCTTGAAAACATTGCATTGCATTCGCATAAACATCATAGCATGGCATAACATTACATATGGTACATGAGATTGGTTTTCTCATTTTCTCGCTATTTATTTTAGCGAAATGGCTCTTGAACGATCGTCAAAGATCTCAGCTCGGAGATGCTCGGTTTCGTGAGATGTTCACGACTTGGTCCAAGGCCAAGAAGATCTGAAGAAACTCATCAACAACAAGAAGGTTGTTGGTGTTCTCAACATGGGAAGACGTTACAAAGGTGGTCCTAAAGTGGTTAGTGGATAGAGTTCTGCGAAGGAAGTGTCAAGAATGAGGGAAGTGTCAAGGACATGAAGAAGGCGGTCGGTGAGTGCGAGAGAAGAGAAGATCTATGATAATGACCAATATTACAGTGAAGATGACAAAGTACAAGCAACTTGAAGACCGATAGAATCTTGTGGAAAATCTGAAAATGTCGGGTGAATTTTGATGATCGAGTCTTGTTCACAGTGTTGTGATTCCTCCCAAGTTCAAAGTTCCTACCTTTGCCAAGTATGATGGCATTTCTTGTCCAGCTGCATTTGAAGTCCTATGTTCGGATCAACCCCCCCACAGCAGCGGAGAAGTTGTGGATGCATTATTTTCAAGAGAGTTTGTCGGAACTCGGTTGAATGGTATTATCAACTAGAGAATGGCCGTATCCGTGCTTGGGTGATTTAGCGGATGCTTTCTGAGGCGATATAGTACAATCTTGAATTGACCCACTGCATGCAACTACAAAGCATGGGTCGTGTGATGAAGTTCAAGGGTATGCTCGAAATGGAGAGATTTAGCGAGTTCAACCACCCTTGTCGATAGGGATTGGTTGATATGTTCATGGGGCAACCGGGCCCGTTCTTCAATCATCGATTGGAAACTCTTCAGCCGGATTCACCGAGCTGATATTGATGACGGCGCGTGAGGCGGTATCAAAGTGGAAAGATTCAGATAGAGTCATCTTGAATCTTGCGAAGAGATCTTTTGGTGGTAAGAAAGAAGCTAATCGTGTATGGTCTGAAAAGCCGAGCCAAGAACGGCGCTCAATGCAGGGGCGGTTGTGATCTCAATCCTACATCGGCACAACCTCGTGAGACAGCGGCGTAGCGAGCAGCGCGAAGAGCGGTTTACGAATCAACATGCCATTGTCATGAAACCTTGCAACACATGTTGAAAGCGAGCTGATTACTTTGAGGATCCTCCTCAGAATGTCAACACTTCCTCTCCAGATATAATCCTAATGCTAAGTGTGCTTACCACTTCCAATAGCCACTGGACATAGTGCATTGATTGTTGGGCTCTGAAGAACAAGATTCAAGATATGATTGAAGCTAAGCGGTTGAGTTTGATCCTCCCGTTGAGACTCGAATGTGATCAGCGGCGCCTATGCTAACCATGACAAAAGTTCCAATCTTTGTGGGTGAGGATACTTATGTTTTCAACATAGATGACTTGACCATTCCTCGTGGTTGTTAAGAAGAATTTGCTGCAAGACGGTGTCGATCCAGGGATGCCCGGAGAATTGCCGTTGGTTTGCACTGATGGTTGTGCTTGGTTGAGAAGACGTGTCCGATGCATGATGGATAGCAGTGAGATACTATCTGAAACCACACCATGCGTGTGTGAAGATATGTCTAAGCGAAGATCGAAGATGTGAATGAAATTACTTGATCATGTGGGATACCTTGGGGCAGCCAAGTGGAAAGTATGATTACATGGTGAAGTACTTTGTTCGATAGTTACAAGATTCCTATTGAAGAAAGTAATGGGATGGGGTGTGATTTCCAGAAGACTATCTTGATGTTAACACATAAAGTTTCCTCTGCTGATCATGTGCCTAAGTGGCACCTCATCATTACTTCTCCAGGACCAGTTCCATATTCCTCGACAAGGCTATCCCTTGGAATTATGGATGCGATGTTTACTATCATGGCGTCAAGCAAGACCCTCGACCATTGAAGATCTTACTATTGAAGCTACCATTCGACATTAACATCACCGGATCAAGTAAGGTGACGAGCGGAAGAGTGTTCTCTCGAGATATCTCTCCTCAAAGACATTGCGACTCCGGCTCGCATTCCAGCTGAACCAATATCCCGGCTAGAGGAAGAACCGTGACTCGTCACTCAACGGAAGTACCAAAGGAAGTTCTTGAAAACACCTCCAAAGCGAAATGGAGAAGTGCGAAGATCATCAAGAAGAGTGACTACAATGTTGTGGAGCAGTTGGGGCAGACTCGTCCAAGATCTCCATGCTTGCTTGCTCTTGTGCTCAAGGCTCGTGCAAATGCCTTGGTAAAGTTTAGAAGAATGCTCACGTCACCTTGAACACTACTCTGACCGGTTTGAAGTTTGTATTGCTAGCTGGCATAGCAATGGCCTAGGCTTCTCGATCTTGATTTGACTCTATAGGAAGGAAACTGAAAAGCCTTGCACATCTCTGTGAATGCAAGGGCGTACATTATCTCATGTTTTGGTGGATCTGGTTACGCTGAACATCCTACGAAGCGCTTTTGATCGACTCGATGTTGAAGGGTTGGTTCGAAACCAGTGACATTATTGTGAGCTTTTGATGGTTCTAGCGAACGATGCTTGGAAACTCGTTACACTGTTAAAGTCGGTTCCCGGACTTTTGACTCTACTTTCTTTGTCATGGACATCCGTCGACCTCTTACCTACTTAGCGCCCTTGGATACATGGGGCGATACCTACTACCTTGCATCAAAAATTGAAGTACCGGTGAAAGGGAAAGTTGTTACGGTATGGTGAAGAAGAATATATGGTCCGTCATCTACGATCATTCCGATACCTCGAGATGGAGGTGAATTCTTTGAGACTCTTTGTCAAGCTTTAAAGCAATCCCAGTCATGCATTGACTCTCCTGGCCTCTGAAGTTACAAAGTTCCCCCTAGGATGGCCTCGTGAAAGATGCTCAAGCTGCGGTTGAAGAAGGTGGTAGTGCTGGGAATTGACTCCCGATCTTCCTTTCAAATTTGACAAAATGGTTTGGACTTCACCATCAGGTCGAAAGATGATACGCGGCGAGCATTAACTTCCTTTCGCATCGGCGAGTGGAATCCATGCTATAGAGAGCGGCGACATGACAAATGGATCTTCGACTCGACAACGGACTCGGCAATTGGAAGGCGAAGGCGTCATACCAATCTCCTTTAGGCGGGAGTAATTGCTCTTGTTTTGTTTTTTTTGCTTTATTATTTTCTATGTTTTGAACAATAAACTCTAAAAACTAGTGCCTTGCAGGCATCATGGCTCGTTGTCTGAGTTATTATCATCGTTTGCATATTTTCATTCAATAAATTAGTTGGACTTTTGCATTCAATTGTGTTTTTCTTTTACTTTATCACCCTTCAAAAAGCTATGTGTTTCTTACACACCCACGTGATACAACTGTGAAATCCTCCGAATCTAGTTGATAACGCTATACTGTGCTAAATATGACTTGATAATCCGATCTACCAAGCCGAAGGCGAAGTGAGGAAGATTGTGAAGTGCCGGAGAACTTGTCGGACTGCTTTGTGAGAAGATCGAGTTATCAACCATACGAGAAGAGCAAGTTGGTTGTAATTTGGAGTCTTGTGAAGGCGAGAAATCAAGATAAGGCGGGTCTTGAAAGCAGTGTTAAAGAAAGGTTGGATTCGGATGCTACGAGACTACATTGAGGTTTTGCTTGGTCAATACGAAGACATGCTGGGTTTGAACATTGATATTGTGGTACAGGTTGCCAAAGAAGAAGGTTTTCTCCAGTGAAGCAGAAGGTTAAATCGCATGCGTCACAGATGTCGGAAAATCAAAGCCGAAGTTATAAGCAGTTCAATGCGGTTTCTTAAATTGTTACTTCTTATCCTGATGGGTTGCAAATGTGGTGCCGTACCTAAGAAGGATGGCAAGAGTGCGAATGTGTGTGGATTACGATGCGAACAAAGCGAGTCGAAGAGATTTCCCACTTCCTCATATTGATGTTACGGTTGACAACTGCTCGACATAAGTTTTCTCCTTCATGGATGGTTTCTCCGGTTACAATCGGATCAAAATGGCTCCGAAGACATGGAAGACTACTTTTGTTACGGTGGGGCGCTACGCTACAGGTTATGTCGTTCGGATTAAAACGCGGGCGCCACTTATGGCGTGCTATGGTGACATTATTTCATGACATGATTCATCACGAGATAGAGGTCTCGTCGGCGACATGATAGCTCGATCCGGTGAAGAAGAACATCTTGATCATTGCGAGAATTGTTTGAGTTGAAGAAATGCGGTGAGACTTAATCTAACAAGTGCACTTTTGGGTCGGATCCGGTAAACTCCTAGGGTTTGTTGTCGTTGGTAAGGTATTGAAGTTGACCCGCCAGGTTAAAGCTATTCAAGAGATGCGACTCCCATTTGAGAAGGAAGTCGGAGGTTTCTTGGGCGTTTGAACTACATTGCGGATTCATTGCACACTAGCGCTACTTGTGAGCCAATCTTGAAGTTACTAAGAAAAGATCAAGTAGTGGAATGGAGCACGATTGCGGATCGCTTTTGACAAAATCAAGGTGTACTCTGAGAATCCTCCCATCTAATGCCGCTGTCGAAGGAAGACCTCTTATCATGTACTGACGGTGTTAGAGAACTCGATGGGGTGTGTGTTGGGGCAACATGGCGAGTGCAGTCGAAAAGAGCATGCAATATACTACCTTAGCAAAAGTTTACATTGTGAAACAAGATACTCATGACTCGAGAAAACTTACAGCGCTTTAACTTGGCGCTCGCCGACTAAGGCAGTATATGTTGACTCGCACTACCTTGTTGATTTCAAGATGGATCAGATAAAATACATATTTGAAACCAGCTCTCTCGGGAAGAATAGCAAGATGGCAAATGATCTTGACCGAATATGACATCGGTACACTTCTCGGCGATCAAAGGAAGTGTAGTAGCCGATCATTTGGCTCATCAAGCCGTAGATGACTATCGATCTATGCGATTCGAGTTTCAGATGAAGATGTTTTACTAATTCACGATTGCGAAGAACCGGGCCAGACGAAGGACACGAACAAGGATCCCGATGGACCATGGTCTTTGATGGAGCCTCAAACGCACTTGGCAATGGCATTGGCGCCATCATTACATCCTACGGCGGACATCGCCTTTCACCGCTTGATTATGTTTCGTTGCACCAACAACATGGCGGTCTGAGCGTGCATCATGGGTATTAAAGCGCTATTGACTTAGAATCAAGTTCTTGCAAGTGTATGGAGACTCGACTTTGGTGATCGGTCGGATTAAGGGCGAGTGGGATCGAAGCATCCGAATCTCATTCCATATCGAGCATGTTACGAGTTTGATCCTACTTGAAGAATTACTTTTGATCACATTCCGAAGAAGAATCGGTTGGCGGACGCGTTGGCTACTATGTCATCTATGTTCAAGGTTAGATGGGACAACGAGGCTCCCCGGATCATCATTGAAAGTTTGATGAACGACGTATTGTTATGAGCTTGATACGAAGAGAAACCTTGGTACGGCGTGAAGAGGTATCTTGAGACTCGGGAATATCCAGCGAGCATCCATCGATGATAAGTTCTTGAGAAGATTTGCATCAAATTCTTCCTCGACAAACATCTTATACAAGCGCAACCACGACTTGTGCTTACTCCGTATGTGGAGCAGGAAAACAGTGAACATATCATGGAAGAGTTACGAGAGGCTCGTTCGGTGCCAGCTCGGTGAGCATCTGGTGATTGTCACCCGTTATGCTCGATCTTGTCACAAATGCGGATATCTCGCGGACAAAGTGCACGTACCTCCGTACCTATTGAATGTTCTAACTCCTTGGCCTTTTGCAATGGGGCATTGACATGATTGGAAAATCAGCCCACGACTTCAACGGACATCGTTTCATCCTTGTGGCAATTGATATTTCACCAAGTGGGTGAAGCGACCTCGTTCGCATCTGTTACCAAGAATGTTGTGGCTCGATTCATCAAACATAATCTTATCATCGGTATGGCACTCCGAAAGGATTATCACGGATAAGCTCCAATCTCAACAACAAGATGATCGAACTTTGCTCATGATTCAAGATCAAGCATCACAACTCTTCTCCTTATCGGCCTAAGATGAATAGGTGGAAGCGCCAACAAGAACATTAAGAAGATTATCTGAGAAGATGACGGTGACTTACAAAGATTGGCATGAGATGTTACCATTTGCTCTTCATGGTTATCGCCTTCAACCGAACATCGAGGGCAACCTTCTCTCTTGTATACGGTATGGGCAGTCCTACCATCGAGGTTCGGATACCCTCGCGAGTCCTCCAGGGCCTTGAGTTAAGCGAAGATGATTGGATCGAGACTCGCCTTGACGGATCAACGATTGATGAGAAAGACTGGCGTCCATCGCCATGGACAATCTATCGAAGCGAATGATCAGAGCATTTAACAAGAAAGTCGGCAAGTTTACCAAGTCGGTGATCTAGTAGTCAGCGCATCATTCTTCCACAAGGTGATCCGGGGGCAAATGGACTCCCACCTATGAGGACCATTTGTAGTCAAAGCGATATTTTCGAGGCGGAGCTATGATACTTAGCACCATGGATGAAGACTTCCACACCACATGAGCGAGACATAGTCAAAAATACTACGCATAAAAGACCCGCTAGGTCGGTGACCTAGGCAAAAATAAGGGCATCTGGCGAACCAAAAGGTTCGGGCAAAAGTTAAGGATATATACAAAACATGTACACGTAGTCGAAACGAAAAGGCGGCTTGGGCAAAAGGTATCGGTGGGCGAAAACCGAAAGAGGCGGTCTAGGCAAAGTTAGGGATTTAAAGCGTACGACTATGTCTCGTCCGGATCACCTATCTTCAGACTACTATCGAGCATTCAAGTTCAAATGGCGAAAATCGATCCATCACTTTCTCTTGGCAAGGAGATGAGATAGTTGAAATATATGAGTACTAGCATAGTTGGAACTTAGCGAGATTGTTTCATATAGCTTTTACTTTTCTCTTGTATAAACTACTTGGCCATAAGCCACCTTTCAAATAAATACAAGTCTCCTTCTCTTTACAATTCTTGTTCGTTGTTGTTGTTTGCATAAAGTCCAATGTTTGCCTTGAATGATTATATGCATTTGACAATAAAAATCCGTTCACAAACGGGCGAAAAGTAAGCATAACGGAGTAATTACTACAGGCTCCAGGAATTGAGATGACGACGAAAGTCATCAATACAATCCCCACAAGAGATGTCACTCGCTACAAACATTCCCTAGCGGAGTATACGATAACTCCCGAACAGTATTTCCACTCAACTAAGTCATGTTATGTCGAGTCTCAAGCGATGTGGTTCATCTCAGTGATTATTCACCCAATGAATGTCTCTCAACAATTCCCCTTTCCCCAGCAGCATCAGCATCTAGACTTGAAACTTGGTCAGATAGTGCATCAGAGGAAACCTACCCCTTTTATTCCCCAGCCAGAGATTTCGACGGGCTCCAGATCCTTCTAACCCGGTCTCCCAGCGACTATCAAATGCTCTCGGCGAGATTTCGAGCAAGATCCCCAGTGGAGTACCTTCTAAATTCTCCCCAACAAGGTCTATACACAAGATCCTCAGCAACGCGATTCTCGATTTCTACCATCCTCAACAATATCCAGGCCAAAGACTTGGTCAGATAGTGCATCGGAGGAATCAAAGTTATCTTTCTTCTCTTCCAAAAGAAGGGTCTCACCACCGTCCCTAGCGATCAAAATCCTCAAGCAGAACATCCGCATCTTCTTCAAGATGGATATGTTTTGAAATACCACAACATTTATCATTCATACATTCTTCATAAAAGTCATAATTTGTGCATATGTCATTCATACACATTGTCATGCATCATACTTTGCATAAGACTAATAATATTCTATCAAAGTTTCTCTTGTTTCTCCAAAGCAGTGAAAGTCACTTAAGCGCAGAACGGGTCTAGGATTAAGACCCGAATCCGAGGCAGGGAAAACTATCGAGCAGCGCCTAGTTGTCCTCCGACAAGCGGTCGAGATTAAGACGAATCTAGGCGGAAAACTATCTAAAAGACCGCCCTAGTTGTCCTCAGACAAGCTGGTTCGAGATAACACGAATCCAGACGGAAAGCTATACGAGCGACCAACCTCGTCCTCCGACCGGATCCGGATTAATAGAAGCGAGGGCGAAACCCTATCCGGCGATCACAAGTTATCCTTGATAACAGGCTTGGATCGATGCGGCTTCAGCGGGAAGATATCACATTTGGCCAACTATTATCCCTCGGGTAGTCGTACGAAGAACTATTGACTCCTTCTTATTATCAACAGCAACTCACAGTGCAGCGTCGACTCAGTTGCCTTGGATGGCATCTTAAGCCCATCTCCGACTATTTGTCAACATCTCTCCACTTTCAGAATGCTGCATATTTGGTTGAAAAACTAATACAAACCAATAACTTCATTCAAGGTTGAGCACGAAGTCTAACGTACGACTCCCTCCGGATGGCATCTTAAGCCCATCTCCATGCTCCTTCCACTTCAGAAAGCGATACGAGCTGGCGTGCGACTCGCTTCAGCCGATCTTTCGGATGGCATCTTAAGCCCATCCCCGTCATCTCTCCTATCAACAATCTCGAGTATAGCGTACGACTCATTCCCCAGCGAAATTTCCAAATGGCATCTGTAAGCCCATTCCCGCATCATCAATCAACGGCGAGTGCAAATTTTCAGGTGTACTCGAGTGTTCAATCATCTTCTACCTCCAGGTCACGAAAGGGAAGGCATGCCAATCTAACCCTTCCAGTACAAGAATATTGAACAGGGGCAGCTGTCATACCCCAAAATTTGCCCTCCAATTTCTCAAAACATTCCATACATCCATGCTCAAGGATTCCTCAAAGTTGATCAGATAAACTCTCTCCTAGACAATCAACCCAAACTAGGGTTTGGTATTTCTCAGATCCAGGTGGACTTCCAACATCTCCAAAGGTCTTCATGCCTCCTCATATGCTTCAAAGATTCTCCATGTCAAGTTTCAAGCCTCACAAGTCAAGTTTCCTCAAACAATTGCTCAGATGGTTGAAAATCAGTTGTATTGGACAAAAGTCCAACTGTGGTCAACATACAGTCAAACTTCATAATTTTTGGTCAACATCCTCATTTTGAAGTTACATTCATCATTTGATCAAGGGTTGATCATAATTCATCAAGAAAACTCAAGATTTGCTCAAAAGTCAAACTTTCTAAATTAGGGTTTCTCGGTGAAAAGTCAACCAAACTTTGGTGACATAACTTCTTCATACTTTCTCGAAATTTTCACCACCTCTTGTTTTGAAGGAAATTCAATTCTCTACAACTTCATGTCTCACAAGAATGTTCAAAAATGCTTCATTTGGAAGGCATGGATCAAAACATTCTGAGTCCTTTTCAAAGTCAACAAAAGTCAACATTTTGTTTTGAAGATATATTGAGCATGGTAACTCCAATTGAGATGAAACCAAAGAGGTTGGTTAGAGGACTCTTAGAGCTTTCCAAAAGTCCAAGAACTCTCAAAATGTGGAAAATTGAGCAAGATACACTATTGGAAGTTGGGCAATTTTGAACAATTACTGGAGGCATTGGTCAAAATGCAAAATTTTCCAAATGGGCCTATAATCTTTTGATCCAAACTTGTTCATGACATTATTTGTGACCCATAAATGCTTGGCCATGGCAATTTTCTATTTTATTGATTTATTTTGAATTTTAAACCATTTAATTCAAAATTAAATTATATAAAATATGAAAATAAGATATTTTCAAGGAGGTGATTTTATATCATGAGGTCAAGGAAGCCCATACAACTTGCCAATTTCGTGCATGATCATTCATTTAAGAGAAAATCAAATTTCTTTCAAAAATTTGATTTTATTTGAAAATCATTCAATGCATTCAAAACCAAATCTTTTTGCCTTGTTTTTTCTCTCTCAAATCACTCTATAAATAGCCAATGATGTGCCAAGCAAAGAGACGAAACCCTAGCCCTTACAACAACCAAACTTTGCCAAAATTTTTCAAGAATAGTTGAAAATCAAATTTTATTTTGAGCCTCTCTCGACTCTTCAACCATCCAAACGTGCTCAGGGGGTAAGATTGAGTAAGAATACATCTTTATCATTGATCAAAGCAAGCAGAATCGAGCCATATACATGCATACATATTCAAATATTTCTTGATTTTGCATTTTACTATTCTGCGTGTTTCCATTGATTCTAATGCTTTTGTTGTGTTCATGAGACTCCATGTGATCGATCTGGGCCATCGTTTTGAAGCTTGCACGTAAAAATAAGGATTGGCCATAGTTAGGGTTTTTGAACTGTTGAGTTTCGAACTGATAGCTAGAGGCACTTTCAGGAAAAACTGAGACCACCATTGGACTCGGAATGGTCGATTTAGGGGGACAAGGTCTTCCTTTCTCGTTTATTGCTCGTGTTTTGCAGGTTCAGGGTTTGAGATCATGGGAGAAGGCAATAGGAGCTAGGGCTCGGCGTCGTTGACTTCACTGGACGGCGAGGGATTGCGTGGCATGATGGCGCATTACAGTTCGTTCGTTCATAAGTCAATGGACCCCTTGTTGTGTTTGAAACCATTCCGGAATGCGTCGTCACTCATATACCATTGATTTTCACTTTCAAAACACCAAGTGTCACTTGGCCTAGTGGTTAAGGCGTGGCATGTGAAGATGCTCTCAAGGGTCATGAGTTCGACCCTGCCAGGGACCGGTTTGCATTTTCTTTTCACAAACTCAACTTTTTCATATTTTTTATTTTTCTTTTTATTTAATATTTTACATGCATTTAATTTATTTCAATAATTTTATCATGCATTTAAAAACACCAAAAATATTTTTCTTTTGCATTATTTTGAAAATCTTTATTTAATTTATAAAATTAAAAATATTATTTGCATGCATATTTATTTTTATTGCTAATTTATCATTTAAATCACTTTTAATTAGTTTTTAATTATTAAATTATCTCCAAAAAATCCCAAAAAATTATTTTAGCATATTAATGTTGTTTCCAGCATGAAATATTTTTCTCATTTAAAAATTTGCATTTTTACTAACATTTTTCTCTTATTCGATTTCCTCGTATTTTCCGATTTCTCATCTTTTCACAGGTTATCCCGTTTCGGACAATTTCCTTTTACCGTTTTCTTTTTTCCAATTATGTAACTGTTTATGCGATGTAATAGTTTAATTAGGGCTTTTTATTTTCCGCACTTTAAATTATGTATCTGCCCCAAAGCCATGTAATAGCGTAGGATTTATCTTTCCGCATTTTACACTTCCGCATTTTAATTTCCGCACCCTATAAACTGCTAGTAACTAGGCGTGTATGGCAAGATAAAATCAATATAGTTCACTCTAACTTGCAAGATAAAAATATCTGAAATCAACACACTCTTCCACACATGCACCCCTTAGGGTAATTCTCTCTTGTTGCCTTTACGAATACAAATGGTCATGTCCCTCGAACGTAGAGGTATTCTAGCATTGTTGCCTTCAAAACAAATCATCATAGTCCCTTCGATACAAAGATCATAGACCCACGATGTCGCCTCCGAATACATGATCTTGACCCTCGATTGTCGCCTACGAAAAATGATGATAGTCCTTGAATGTGCTAGGATACTTCCTCAGATTGCCTTCATGACCATCCGGCGTCCCTTCGAATGTCCGCACATCCAACGAATAGGGTTACCTACCAACTAATGGTATGGATAGCGCTATTCTAAAGGAAAGTAAAATAACAACGACCATTACGAGTAGGTAATAAGGACTTTTAGTTGCTTGCTCTATCAAAATGCTTTTCACCACACTTTTTCAAAGTTCAAACTCTTTCAAAGCGAAACATTTCGAACACTTTGTATACATTCCTACATGAATCATTACAAAGTCAAGCGAAATACCTTTTCAAAATATTTTTCAAACACACGAGAAAGCATATTTTTTAAGTGATCTAAGAGCAACTAGAGCCCGTAGATAACTACGGATGGAAAGGGTGCTAATACCTTCCCTTTTCATAACCTTCTCCCTTACTCGAGAATCTAACGAAGGTCTTTTCTGTTCTTTTCACCTTCCCTTAATTGGATAAAAGAAAAGTGGGTGGCGACTCTTGCTATTCGCACATTGCGATACAAAAATCTCAAAGTCGGTTCACGTATTACACTTCTCACGAAGAAACACTACGAAAGAAGCATCTTGAACTTCCTTACACCGGTCATCGAACATCATCGACATCATTATCAGCATCACCATCACGACTAACCCTTCATCATCAACCTACGTAATGGGGCTCCTTTTCAAGTTGAGAGATCGAGTTCTTCAAGACTTTGCTTTCTTGCTTGAAGCTCCTTGCGGTTGCTGACCTGACTATGCCAGTTGGCTTCTGAGAATTTTCCTTGACATTGGATGTCTCAGCAGATGTCATGACAATGTCTGGGACATGTCTTCCTTGAAAGAGCTTGTAATGAAATCCAAGTGCAGGGGCTCTTTTGCAAACTGTATCACTTTCAACCAGAATATCCGGATATTGATCCATTATAATTCCACACAGGAGGGAGGGAAAGGCTATTGGTCCTTTTATTGCATAGCTTTCAGCATGTTTGAGTGTTTGCTCAAAAATGTAGGTTCCATAATCAAATTTAGCTTGAGTATCCACTGCAAATATGAATCTGCCCAGTCCAATAGAGATGGTTGACTTGTGATTTATTGGGACCCAATTAGCAGCACCTATTTTGTGCAAGATGGCAAATTTGACACTCGGTTTCTTGGTGTGAGTTTTCCTTGAGAGGATGCTTCACTTGCAGTGTGTACGGTGAGCGGACTTTGTTGTTTTGCAAATGTGGATGAAGTGCCACCAGTTCTTTGTCAGTTGAGAGGTGGTGAGAAAAAGACTGGTGGAGTCAGTGAGGGAGAAAGGTATGAAAGGTAACACCCTTTCCGTGGTTATCTACGGGCTCTGGTGCTCTTGATCACTGAGGGCTCGTATGTTTGAAAATGTTTGAACATTCGCTTGTTTAATGATTCGTGTGAGATGTGAATGTTCGTTTCGGCGGTTTGAACGACAAAATGATTAATGTTTGTTTGAAGCAACGACTAAAAATGTACTGCCGGAATGATGGTTTCGTGTTATTCGTTCGCTTTAAAATAGTGCTATCCATACCATTGGTTGTGGTAACTATGGATGGATGTGGCGGACTCGAAGGGATCTCATGATGCGGCAACTGTGGGAATATCGCGTTGAAGGATTCGTTTAAATGAGCGTAATCGGGTCAGATCGTGTCGACCGTTATCGTCGTCGAGGACCTTGTTTGAAAACGTGATTCTGGGATACCTCTGTTGAGACAACCATTGTTCGAGGCAGCGGAGAACCCTGAAAGAGTGTGTTGGTTCGGTATTTTATCTTGAAGATGAAGTGAGCTATGTCGATTTTATCTTGCCGCCGCTAATCTGGGTTTATAGGATCGGAGTAAATCTTGAGGTATAAAGTCTGGGAGAAAATCTGCGCCATGAGGCAGACTCTGTTTAAATGCGAGACCTAATTGAACTATTGCATCCATGGCACAAATGCATAATTGGAAAACAGACAATGAAAGGCGTCCGGGCGGGATGACTGTGAAAATGAAATGGGAATGTGATGGTGAATGAGGGAAAGGTAAAATAATAATTTTAAATGAAAAATATTTCGTGCTGAAATCTTGTATCTAAAATATTTTTGGGATTGATTATGTTAATTAAAACTAATTAGTGATTTAAATGATAAATTAAATAAATAAGCATGCAAAATAATATTTTAATTTTATAAATTAAATAAACATTCTGGAATGACAAAAAAAACCACGGTGTTTTAATGCATAATGAAATTGAAATTAAATAAAATGAATAATATTAAAGAATAAAGAAAATATGAAAAAATGCAAACATGTGAAAAGACTTTGCCATGGCGGGGATCAACTCGGGACATCCCTTCACAACCCACGCCTTTGCCAGCGAATTTGGAGTGCAGCGTGTCATGGAAAGCAAGTGGTTGTAAGCAGTGTCTCCTCATGCATCAATCCAGCCAAACTTCATCTTCTCCGTTTTAAATTTTTGAAAACATAGCGTCGGCCTCGGTCTTGACTATAGCCCTACCAATTCTCAAATCTCATACACATAATATAAATTAGTTGTAAGTACATGAATCGATTGGAAATCACATTCTAAACACAATGGTGGTAGTCTTATGGTCCAATTTATCCGTTTTAGAGAAGCCCTAAATCGAGGCCGAAAACCCTAGCTGTGGTGATTCTCGTTCTAAGCCATGGAAACTCAATCAAACTGCCCAGAAAGCTTGTAAACTTCGTTCTAATCACAAAAACAACAACAAATCATGTTAAAAATGCATGAATAATGGAAATCGATTTTGAGAAAAACATGAACAAACCAAATTCGGATTTCGTGATTCTTGATGCTTTTGGACAATGTGAAGGTCTGGACCGATTCAGAAGATGTCTAGGAATGTGTTTGGATGCTTGGAATCAACTGAATCGAGCTAAAACCAATCTTGCTAGTACTTGTGAAGCACGGATTTTTGAATTAAGTTAGGGTTCCTCAAGCAATTTTGATTCTCATTCATGTGCTATGCCTTGTATATTTATATTGGATGGAATTGGGCTGATTTGAGGAAGAAATAATCATCAATCAATGCAAAAATATTTGATTTTGTACAAAATCAAATTTCATCTTTGATCAATTCAATCAATGTCTTGCCAAATCCAATCAAATTTGAAATTTGCGGTTTCTGAGTTGCTTGGATCTCAAGGAGGAGAGAAAAAATCAATTTGCAATTAATTTTGATTTTATACCTTATTTTTGAATTTAATTTGTATTTAAATGAATAAAATCCAAATTAAATAGAAAAATAAAGTAAAAATTCGTGGCATTGGGCTTGGATGTTCCAAATTATCTAAGGAACAAGTTTGAATGAAGAAAAACTAGGCCCATTTGCAATTTTTTGATTTTGGTAAGTATCTCTCTTTGTGCACTTCTTCAAAAATGCCCAACTTGTGAATGGTGTATCTTGCTCAAATTTCCACATTTTTGAGTGTTCTTGGACTTTTTGGAAATCTCTAAGAGTCCTCTAAACACCCTCTTTGGTTTCATCTCAATTGGAGTTACCATGTTCAATATATCTTCAAAACAAAATGTTGACTTTTTGTTGACTTTGAAAAGGACCTGTAATGTTTTGGTCCATACCTTCCAAATGAAGCATTTTTTGAACATTCTTGTGAGACATGAAGTTGTAGAGAATGGAATTTCCTTCAAAACAAGAGGTGGTGGAAAAATTTCTGAAAAAGTATGAAGTTATGCTCAGTCAAAGTTTGGTTGACTTTTCACTGAGAAACCCTAATTTGGAAAGTTTGACTTTTGAGCAAATCTTGAGTTTTCTTGATGAATCATGATCAACCCTTGATCAAATGATGAATGTAACTTCAAAATGAGTATGTTGACAAAAAAATCAGGAATTTTGACTGTATGTTGACCACAGTTGACTTTTGACCAATCTGTTTTCGACCATCGAGCAATTATCGGGAAACTTGACTTGTGAGGCTTGAAACTTGACATGGGGAATCTTTGAAGCATATGAGGAGGCATGATGACCATTGGAGATGTTGGAAGTCCATCTTGATCTGAGAAATACCAAACCCTAGTTTGGGTTGATTGTTTTAGGAGAGAGTTTGTCTGATCAACCCTTGAGGAATCCTTGAGTATGGATATATGGAATGTCTTGAGAAATAGGAGGGCAAATTTTGGGGTATGACAGCCGCACCTGTTCAATCTTCTTGTACTGGAAGGGTTAGATTGGCATATTAGCCTTCGTGACACAGAGTGAAGATGATTGAACACTCGAGTAGACCTGAAAATTTTCACTCGCTGTTGGCTGATGATGCGGGAATGGGCTTACAGATGCCATTTGGAGATTTTGCTGGGGAATGAGTCGTATGCTAGACTCGAGAATGTCGTCTGAAGAAAAAAACACTGGAGATGGGCTTAAGATGTCATCTGGAGACACTGATGTCGAGTCGTACGTTAGACTTCGACACTCGTCTTTGAATGAAGTTATTGGTTTGTATTGGTTTTAACCAAATATGACGATGCGAAAGTGGAGAAATGTTGACAAGTAGTCGGAGATGGGCTTAAGATGCCATCGAGAACTTGCTGGTCGTCTTGAGACTACTGTGTTCTTATTGATAATAAGAGAGTCATAATAAATCTTCAATGTGAGATTACTACGGGGGATAGTAGTTGGAAAAATGTGGACAGCTTCCCTGTTGTGCTTTGGGTGTTGATCCAATGCCTGTTATCGGAGGATAACTTGTGATCGTTCGGATAGGGTTTCCCGTCTGGCTTCGGGTATTAATCCTGGATCTATTGTCGGAGGACAATCGGGGTGATCGTTCGGATAGGGTTTCCCGTCGGTTTGGGTATTAATCACGGATCATTTGCCGGAGGACAACGGGAGCGGTCGTTCGGATAAGGTTTCCCGTCTGCGGGTATCAATCCTGGACCTGTTGTTTCAGAAGTGATTTTCACCTGTTTGGGAAAAGCAAAAGAAACTTTGATAGAATATCGTTAGTCTTATGCAGATCATGATGCATGACAATGCGTATGAATGACATGCATAAGTTATGTAAACTATGAAAATGTATAGATGATGATGTGTATTTCAAAACATATCCATCTTGAAGAGGATACGGATGTTGCAGAGTTCGACACATTTGGGGGCGAATGGAGACCACGAGGAAGAAAGAAAACTTTGATTCCTCCGATGCACTATCTGACCAAGTCTTGGGGCCTAGATATTGTTGAGGATGGTAGAGATCGAAACACGTTCTTGAGGATCTCATACATAGACTTCTGCTGGGAGAATGGGAGTGTCTGTTGGGGATCTTGCGTGTAGATCTTCTTGAAGAGTACTAGATTGTCATGAGAGGCAGGGTTGAAGAATCTGAGCCATTTGGAATCTCGGCTGGGAATAGAAGATGTAAGTTTTCCTCCGATGCTATCGAGTTAAGGCACGGATATCATTCTTTGGAGAAAAGGGGAATTGTTGAGTGATATCTTGTTGGGGATCGACGTAACATAATCTTAGTTGAGTGGAATCACTGCTCGTGGATTCATCCTTGCTCTACTGGGGAAGGTTTGTGGTAAGTGACACCTCTGTGGGGATCATGTTCTATGGGGGAATGTATTGGTGACTTTCGTCGTCATCCCAATTCCTGGAGCCTGTAGCAATTACTTTGTTATGTTTATCTTTCGCATGCTTGTGACTAGATTTTTATTGTCAAATGCATATAATCATTCAAAGCAAGCGTTGGACTTTAACAATATGATGAAGAAAGAAAACTTGTATTTTATTTGAAAGGCGTATGGCCAGTGGTTTGTACATAAGAAAAGTAAAAGCTATCGAAACAATCGTCAAGTTCCAACTATGCTAGTACTCATATATTTCGACTATCTCATCTCCTTCTTCGAGTTAGAAGTGGTGGACTGATTTTACATTTTGAATCTTGGATGCTAATAGTAGTCTGCGGATAGGTGATGCAGATGAAACATAGTCGTCGCTTGAATCCTAACTTTTGCCTAGACCGCCCTTTCGGGTTTTGGTCTATCGGGATACCCTTTTTGCCAAACCGCCTTTTGGGTTTTCGACTTGCGGGTGTACATGTTTTGTATATATATATCCTTAACTTTTGCAGAACCTCTTTGGTTACAGGGGATGCCCTATTTTTGCCTAGGTCGATCGACCTAGCGGGTCTCGTTTTCGTCGTTATTTTTTGACTATGTCTGCGTTCACGGGGTGTGGAAGTCTTCACCATCCATGGTGCTAAGTATCATAGCTCAAAATCATCTTGACTACAAATGGTCCCTCATAGGTGAGTCCATTTACCCATCACCTTGTGGAAGAATGATGCGCTTAACTACTAGATCACCGACTTGGTAAACTCGGTGCTTGACCTTCTTGTTGAATGCTCTGATCATCCGTTTCTGATAAATTTGTCCATGGCAGATGGATGCAAGTCGTTTCTCATCGATCAAGTTGATGCTGTCAAAGCGATGCGGATCGATCGTCTTCACCTAACTCTGCGTCTGGAGGACTCGGTTGAGGTATCGAACCACGATGGGTGGAATGCTTCCATACCGTATACAAGAGAGGGGTTTCCCTGATGATGTGTCACGTGCGATAACCATGAAGAGCAAATGGTAACAACTCATGCCAATCTTTGTAAGTCACCGTCATCTTCTGTATAATCTTCTTAATGTTCTTGTTGGCGGCTTCCACTGCGCCATTCATCTTAGGCCGATATGGAGAATAGTTGTGATGCTTGATCTTGAGCGTGCGAGCTGGTGATCATCTTGTTGTTGAGATTGGAGCCATTACTCGTGATAATCCTTCGGAGTGCCATAAGCGGATAAGATTATGCTTGATGAATCGAGCCCACATATTATTGAGATGCGAGCGAGGCTTCTATCCACTTGGTGAAATAATCAATTGCCACAGGATGAAGCGATGTCTGTTGGGCTGGGCTTGATTTCTCCAATCATGTCGATGCCCCACGTTGCAAAGGCCAAGGAGGCATTAGAACATTCAATGAAATGCGTGAGTACGTGCACTTTATCGCATATATCGGCATTTGTGACAAGATCGAGCATAAGCGGTGACAATCGACTTCCATGGTGGACAATAATGCTGTTTCTCGTATCTTCTTAGCCATCGTATGTCCACTAGAGTGGGTACCAAATGCGCCGTGCAACTCTTCCATAATACATTCTCATTTTCGGTCTACGGTAGAGTAAACACAAATCGTGATTGCGCTTGTATAAGATGCCGTTGCTGAGGAAGAATTTGGATGCAAATCTTCTCAAGAACTTCTTGTCGTTGTGATGCCCCAGGATATTCACGAGCCTCAAGATACCTCTTCACATCGTAGAACCAAGGTTTCTCTTACATATCAAGCTCATAACAATCTTTGGTTAGTCAAACTTCTCAATGATGATCAGGGAGCCTCGTTGTCCATCGACCTTGAACATAGATGACATAGTAGCTAACGCGTCCATGGTGATTCTCTTCTCGTGGAATGTGATCAAAGTAATCTCTTCAAGTAGGGGATCAAAATCGAACATGCTCTCGTCACGAATGAGGTTCGGATGCTTCGTATCCCACTAGCCTTTAATCTGATGATCACTAAAATTTGAGTCTCCATACACTTGCAGAACTTGATTCTTAAGTCGATAGCGACTTTAATACCCATGATGCACGCCGTATTCGGCCATGTTAATGCAATTTGAAACACAATCTGGCGGTGGTATGTCCGCATGTAGGGATGTAACGATGGCGCCGATGCCATTGCCAAGTGCGTTTGAGGCTCCATCAAAGACCATAGTCCATCGGGATCCTTGTTCGGTCATTCGTGCGGGCACAGTTCTTCCAATTAACTAGCAAAACATCTTCATCGGAAACTCGAGCGCATAGGTGATAGTCATCTCGACGATGAGCCAAATGATCGGCTACTACACTTCCTTTGATTGCTTTAGAAGTATCTTGGATGTAAGTATTCGGTCAAGATCATTTGCCATCTTGCTATTCTTAGGAGAGCTTGTTTCTCAAATATGTATTTATCGGATCCATCTTGGAAATCAACAAGGTAGTGTGAGTCAACATATCTTGTCTTAGTCGTGAGAATAAGCGTTGCAAGTTTTCTCATTTGTGAGTATCTTGTTTCACGATCGTAAACTTTTGCTAAGGTAGTATATTGCATGCTCTTTCGACCCGGACTCGTCATGTGCCCACACCCATTAGTTCTCTAACTTTTTAAGTACATGATAAGAGGTCTTCCTTGACGGCATCGGGATAGGAGGATTACTGGTACTCCTTGATTTTGTCAAAAGCGATCTGGCAATCGTCATTCCATTCTACCACTTGATCTTTCTTTAGCAACTTGAAGATTGGCTCACAGGTAGCAGTTAGGTGTGCAATGAATCTGGCAATATAATTCAATCGGCCCAAGAAACCTCTGACTTCCTTCTCGGTGCGGGGAGCTGGCATCTCTTGAATAGCTTTAACCTTGGCGGGATCAACTTCAACACCTTTACCACTAACAACAAACCCCAGGAGTTTACCGGATCTGTCTCCAAAGGTGCACTTGTTGGGATTAAGTCTCAGTCTATACTTCTTCAACCTGTCAAATAGTTTCTGCAAATGATCGAGATGTTCTTCCTCATTCTGTGATCGAGCTATCATGTCGTCGACGTAGACCTCTATCTCGTGATGAATCATGTCATGAAATAATGTCACCATACTTGCGATAAGTGGCGCTGCGTTCTTGATCCGAACGGCATAACCTTGTAATAGAAAGTGCCTTGTGCAAGTAGTCTTCTCCATGTCTTGAGCCATTTGATCTGATTATAGGAGAAACCATCCATGAAGGAAAACCATATCTTTGGCGGTGTTGTCAGCGAACATCAATATGAGGAAGTGGAATATCGTCTTTTGGACTGCTTTGTTCGAGATCTACGTAATCCACACACATTACTTTACCATCCTTCTTGAGCACGGCACTCGTTTGCAACCTTTGCGGATAAATGTGACTAGAAAGCGGCATTGAGCGCTTCATAACTTGACTTTGATTTTCTCGACATCTCGGGACACATCGACGAACCTTACCTTCCTTTGGAGAAAACCTTCTTTTGTTGCAATCGGTGCACTATAATATCAATGTCTAAACCCGACATGTCTTATGTACCAAGCAAAAACCTCAATGTAGTCTCGCAGCATCATGCCAAGCTTTCTTTAACACATTCTTAAGACCCGCTCCTATCTTGATCTCTTATACATCTTCGTTAGTACCCAAATTCACAACCTCGACTTGCTCTTGTGTGGCTGTATAGCTTTCGATCTTCTTGTTGTAGCGATCGACAAGTTCTCTGGCACTTCACAATCTTCCTCACCTTCGTCTTGACTTGGTAGATCGGATTATCGAAGTCATATTTAGCAATAGCATAGCCGTTATCAACGAGATTGGAGTGATTACGCGGTGTATCACGTGGGTGTGTGTAAGAAACACATAGCTTTTGAAGGGTAATAAAGTAAAGAAAAGAAAACACAATTGAATGCAAAGTCCACGATTCTATTGAATGAAAATATGCAAATGACGATAATAACCCTCACTGACGAGCCATGATGCCGGGTAAGGCACTAGGCTTTAGAGTTCATTGTTCAAAACATGAAAAACACGAAAGAAAAACAAAACAAAACAATTACTCTGTCTAAAGGAGATTGGTATACGTCTTGGTCTTCAATTCTGAGTCAAGTAAATCGGGAGTTGGAAAGATCCATTTGCTGATGTCGAAGTCGTTGTCGTCGTCTTCGATGGCATGGATTCCACTCTGGCTGATGCGGAAAGGAAGTTGGCCGGCACGTTCGCAGCGTATCATCTTCTGACCTTTGATGGTGAAGCCTAAACCCGTCTTGTCAGATTTGAAAGGAAGATCGGGGAGATGACCCCAAATAGTACTACCTCCTTCTTCAACTGCAACTTGAGCATCCTTTAGCGAGGCCATCCTAGGAGGAGCTTGTGTAACTTCAGGAGTAGCAGGAGAGTCAACAGGCATGACTCTGGGGACTGTCTCGAAAGCTTGACAAGGAGTCTCGAAGAATTCACCTTCCATCTCGAGGTAACGGAAGGCGCAGATGGTGACCATATATTCTTCTTCACCACATCATGTAACCCTTTCACGGGTACTTGACCGATGCAAGGTGGATGTAACGGCCTTTGCCCCATGTATCCGAGGCGTCAAGTAAACAAGTAGCGGGACGGATGTCCATGACAAAGAAAGTCGAAAGTCTGCAGGAACCGGCTTTACTTGAGCGAGAATAAGCTCTCCAAGTATTGTTCGCTTAGAACCATCAAAAGCTCTCACAATAATTCCACTGGGTCTCAGAACCAACCCTTCAACATCAAGTCGATCAAAAGCTGTCTTCGGAAGGATATTCAAAGCAGAACCGGTATCCACCAAAACATGAGACAGGGTAATGCCCTTGCATTCAACAGAGATGTGCAAGGCTTTGTTGTGTTTCCTTCCGGCAGGAGTTAAATCAGCATCAGAGAAGCCTAGGCCATTGTTGGCAGCCAAGCTAGCAATACAAACTTCAAATTGATCGGTGGTAGTGTCTTGCGGCACGTGAGCATTCTTCAGAAATTTCACTAAGGCGTTAGCATGGGCCTCAGAGCACAAGAGCAGAGCAAGCATGGAATTTTGAATGAGTCATCCCAGCTGTTCCACAACATTGTAGTCACTCTTCTTGATAATCCTTAGAATTTCCTCCATTTCTTGTTTGGAGGTGTCTTGATAACTTCCCTTGGTACTTACAGGTGGCAGGGATGAGTCCTTTGGTTCTTTCCCTCTAGCTTGGGAATGGGTTGAATAATTTGGAATGCTGAGTCGCGATGTCTTTGGAGGAGAGATTTCTAGAGAGAATACTCTTGGGTTACGGTCACCTTACGATCCGGTGATGTTGTCGATGTCGAGAATGGTAGCTTCAGCGGTAAGATCTTCAATGGTCGAGAGGGTCTTGCTTGCGCCATGATAGTAAACATCGACTCCATAATTCCAAGGAATAGCCTTGTCGGAGGAATATGGGCTGGTCTTGGAGAAGTGATAATGAGGGTGCCACTCTAGGCACGAGGATCGTGAGAGGAAATCCTTATGGTGTTAACATCGGCAGATCTTAGGAAATCGTCCCCCCATCCGGTTGCCTTAACATCTTCAATAGGAATTTTGTAGCTCTCAGGAACAGTGTACTTCACCATGTAATCATATTTTCCACTAGGCTGCCCCAAGGTATCCCATGCAGATGGTTCAGTTTCGTTCACATCTTCGATCTTCAGTTTCTTAGACATGTCTTCGCACAGATTCTCCACAGGTGGTTTCAGGAATAGTATTTCACGGTTATCCATCATGCACTGAACACGTCTTCTCAACCAAGCACAACCGTCAGGCGCAGATGGGCACCAACGACAATTCTCTGGACATTCTAGATTAACAAACTGCAGCAAATTCTTCTTGATCATCGGAGGAATGGTCAGTCATCTATGTTGAAAGCGTAAGTATCCTCACCATGACATTGGAACTTTTGTCATGGTTAGGCATAGGCGCGTTGATCTCATTCGGAGTCTCAGCGGGAGGTCAAACTCAATGCCTTAGCTTGATCATATCTGAATCTTGTTCTTGAGCCCAGCGGTCATCGGTGTTATGTCCGGGGCTATTGGAATGGTAAGCACACTTAGCATTAGGATTGTATCTCGGAGAGGAAGTGTTGACATTAGGAGGATCCCTCAAATGTCACTCTGCTTTCAACATGTGTTGCAAGGCTTGCGACAATGGCATGTTGATCTTATGGCATCTTCGTGGCGTGTTACGGTTCTGGCGTTGTCTCGTGAGGTTGTCTTGATGTAGGATTGGAGATAACAATGCTCCCACAGTTGACACGGTCGGTCTTGGCTCGGCTTTTCGACCATACAGCATTGGTTTCTTTCTTACTACCAAAGATCTCTTTGCGACATTTGAAGGCGACTCTGCATGAATCTTTCCTCTTGATACCGGCTTCGCTCGCTTTGTCAATATCATTTCGGTGAATCCGGTGAGGAGTTTCAATCGGATGATTGAAGAATGGACTGTCGGTGTTCCGTAAATATATCAACCAACTCCTATTGGACAAGGGTGGTGGACTCTTTGCTAGATCTCTCCATTTACTGAGCATATTCTTTGAACTTCTCATCACGACCCATAGACATGCTCTGTAGTTGCATGCGAGTGGGTGTCAATTCAGCATTGTACTTGATCATGCATAAAATCCTTAGCGAGATAGTGGTGCGGAAGAGGGCAGGACCGGGATAGGTCTCGGACCCAGGGCGAGGTTCTTATCAGGCACGGATCCGGGGTAGGAGGAATGGGTCGGATTGGCCCAGGCGTATCTCGTCGGTTTATCAGGTTGGAGGCAGGAGGAGTATAACGTTATCAGTTAGGGTTTGAAGAGTCCTAAGAGCCTTTATGAGACGTTACATAAACGAATCATCATAAGCTGTAACAGTTAACTCCCTGCCTTTAAGCCATGGTTAAATGCATCGAGCGATTCTGAGAAGGAAAAAGATGGCTCCATGGAAGGACAAATATAAATAGGGCTCCGCAGGCGGGATAAACAAGACAATCATAAGCTTGGAACTTGAGTTACGACACTTGAGCTTCCAAATCCTAAAATATCTTTAACGAGGTTTTCTGCAGAGCATTACTCATCTGCATGCGTGAAAGCATCTGCTAAGTCACTCCAAATACGGATACGGTCATTCTCTGGTGATAATACCACTCCAAGCGAGTTAGGACAAACTCTCTTGAAAATAATGCATCCAACTTTACGTCATCGATGTGAGGGTTAATCTTGAACATAGGACTTCAAATGCGACTTGGACAAGAAATGCCATCATACTTGGCAAAGGTAGGAACTTTGAACTTGGGAGGAATCACTGACACGGAACAAGACTCGGATCATCAAAATTCAGGACATTTTAGATTTTCCACGACATTCAGACGGTCTTCAAGTTGCTTGTACTTGTCATCTTCATCAGTCTTGGTCATGATCATAGTCCTCTCTTCTTTCTCGGACTCATGTTGCCTTCTTTATTGCCCTTAACACTCCCCTCGTTCTTGACACTTCCTTCAGAGAGCTCTATCCGACTGACTACTTTAGGACCACCTTTGTAACGTCTGCCCATGTTGAGAACACCAACGACCCTCTTCTTTTTGTTGATGAGCTTCTTTAAATCTTCTTGGCCTTGGACCAAGCTAGTGAACATCTCTTGGCCCAGGCATTACGTGCTGGAGATCTTTGTGATCTGTTCAAGAGCCATTGCTGCTAAAATAAATAGCAAGAGAATGAGAAAACCAATCTTCAATGTACCTGTGATGCAATGTTATGCTATGATATGCGATGTTTATGCAAATGCAATGCAATGTTTTCAAGGACCTTAAGGATTTAAATATGTTAAACAAGCAATGAACAAACGATTATTAGTTCTCTTTTTATTCTTTTTCTTTTTGAGTACAAAAGATGGTTCAAAATAATAAAAGAAAAACATATAAATCCTAAAGCTCTAAGTCTCCCATGGGCGCTTCCTCTTGGTGCCGAGGTAGGCGTTGATGTTTCGCTCCTCGTGAAGCAGCTTTGTCAACTCTAGCACTTTCTTCTCGCTTGCATAGCACTGAGCTTTGAAGATATCCCTTTCTTCTTTGAGTTGAATCCAGGATCTCTTCAAGTCTTCAAGATCAGTAGGTATGTCAGGATGGAGAAACGATGTAAGAGTCACCTATAGCAGGGTTCCATAATTCTTGGTAGAGCAGTGATTGGCATCATGAGGTTTTGAGCTCGAGCTCGCACCCATTTGAGGTAAGGTTCCCAAGGAATGGAGTTTTGGTTCCCCAAAGTCTTGGTATCGATCTTCTTTACCATGCCCCAGCGTGTATGAACCTTGACGGTGATGCAGGAGATCGTGGTTGTGTCGAACACAATATCTTGGAGAAGCATATCATGAGGACCATCTCTTGAGCATAACCAAGTGACGTAGAGCTAGAGAGGGTTGTAAGTAATACCTCCCTTATGCCAAGAGTGGCACATTAGAATTCTCCACAACGTTCAATGAATGTGAAGTCCTTTTGAGAGAAAAGACACCAACGGATATCCGAATGAGAGAGTGACATTAGTCTTTGAGACCACTTCATCCTTTGTTCATTCTTCAAAGCTGATGGAGGAAGGTGCGAAATAAACCACACAGGAAAGTAGTATGCAACACATGAGAGTTCCTTGTCTCTTGATAGTGCAGTGTGGAGAGATGTAGAATATCTCCAAGTAAGGTGAGCCTTTGGATTGCGAGTAAGGAATATCTTGATGGCGTTGACATCTATGAATTGATCGAGTTAGGGAATAGAACCAAACCATAGATTAGCAAGGCCACAATGTCTTCAAATGCATGGAAACTCATAACTTTGAGGAATTCTCGAGCTTTCTTAATCAAGAACTTGGCAAGTAAACCCTTAACTCCGCTACGGTTTCCCAATTGGCTTGATATCGGCGCTTTATGTGTAAGGTGATGCAATGTCTTGATACCTAGGAACCTTTTCTAGGCCGTTGAATGGCATTTGGTCAAGAATAGGTACCCCAAGTAACAGAGAACTCTTCCAAGGTAGGAACCAACCGATAATCAGGAATGTAAAGCAATGGTGTTTCGGATCAAAAGCTGGAATAGGACATGCATCATATCTTCTTCAAAAGGAGATAACCAAGTCAAGCGAGATAACCATGTCTTTTGATGGGCGAGCATGATGGGAATCTACGAAACCAATTCTTTGGTGAGAAGGTATACCCATGAAGTTGATTAGGATAGTCTTTCTAGAAGCCATAATCCCACAAAGCAGCAAAGATAAATCCTAGGTCCTTGAAATAGTTAGAAATGATATGCAATGCGAATGATGTCATGATGTCATGTTTGGCACACAAACAAATCACACAATGAGCCTAGGTTTAAGGCTCGCATGAGGTATAGGTAATTACCCCACCAAAAGTTTGAGTTGGTTCATCCTGTCCTATAATAGTAACCGGGTTCTAGGAATCTCATATCATTGATCTTTCTCGTAGGCGTTTATTTCAATACGACTACCAGTGGTCGACAGAAATATCCCAAAGTCGATCTTAATGAGCGTAGCAGTATCGACCAACCTTAAGTCGCACCAAAGCGGCCATCTCACTACCTTCTAATGACCAAGATGGGTCAATTAAGGTTCTAAAAGTTTAGTTAGTGGTTGATGACACCACGCAGAAGCCAAATACTATCCTCAATTTGGAAATGAAGAGTATCAGGACATCTAAAGTGTCACACTAACGTAGCCATCATGTTGACCGTTTCGATATCGTCTAGCGTGCAGCGATTTATTGCTACTTACCTAAAAGGAAACCCGGATCCGGGTGTAGGATCCCCCATAAATATAATACCCAAGCAACCCTTAAAGATAAAGCAAGCAAGTCAAACAGAAAGCAGTAAAAATGATCTAAAAATCCCTAAGGCATTGATTTTCACTTTCAAAACACCAAGTGTCACTTGGCCTAGTGGTTAAGGCGTGGCATGTAGAAGATGCTCTCAAGGGTCATGAGTTCAACCCCTGCCAGGACCGGTTTTGCATTTTCTTTTCACAAACTCAACTTTTTTCATATTTTTCTATTTTTCTTTTTATTTAATATTTTACATGCATTTTAATTTATTTCAATAATTTTTATCATGCATTTAAAAACACCAAAAAATATTTTTTCTTTTTGCATTATTTTCAGAAAATCTTTATTTAATTTATAAAATTAAAAAATATTATTTTGCATGCATATTTATTTTTATTGCTAATTTATCATTTAAATCACTTTTAATTAGTTTTTAATTATTAAATTATCTCCAAAAAATCCCAAAAAATTATTTTAGCATATTAATGTTGTTTCCAGCATGAAATATTTTTCTCATTTAAAAATTTGCATTTTTACTAACATTTTTCTCTTATTCGATTTCCTCGTATTTTCCGATTTCTCATCTTTTCACAGGTTATCCCGTTTCGGACAATTTCCTTTTACCGTTTTCTTTTTTCCAATTATGTAACTGTTTATGCGATGTAATAGTTTAATTAGGGCTTTTTATTTTCCGCACTTTAAATTATGTATCTGCCCCAAAGCCATGTAATAGCGTAGGATTTATCTTTCCGCATTTTACACTTCCGCATTTTAATTTCCGCACCCTATAAACTGCTAGTAACTAGGCGTGTATGGCAAGATAAAATCAATATAGTTCACTCTAACTTGCAAGATAAAAATATCTGAAATCAACACACTCTTCCACACATGCACCCCTTAGGGTAATTCTCTCTTGTTGCCTTTACATGAATACAAATGGTCATGTCCCTCGAACGTAGAGGTATTCTAGCATTGTTGCCCTCAAAACAAATCATCATAGTCCCTTGATACAAAGATCATAGACCCACGATGTAAGCCTCCGAATACATGATCTTGACCCTCGATTGTCGCCTCGAAAATGATGATAGTCCGCTTGAATGTGCTAGGATACTTCCTGAGTTGCCTTCTATGACCATCCGGCGTCCCCAGATGTCCGCTTACATCCAGCGAATAGGGTTACCTACCAACTAATGGTATGGATAGCTATTCTAAAGGAAAGTAAAATAACACAGCGACCATTACGGTAGGTAATAAGACTTTTAGTTGCTTGCTCTATCAAAATGCTTTTCACACCACACACTTTTTCAAAGTTCAAACTCTTTTCAAAACGAAACATTTCAGAACACTTTGTATACATTCCTACATGAATCATTACAAAGTCAAAGCGAAATGCCTTTTCAAAATATTTTTCAAACACACAGAAAGCATATTTTTTTAAGTGATCTAAGAGCAACTAAGAGCCCGTAGATAACTACGGATGGAAAGGGGTGCTAATACCTTCCCTTTTCATAACCTTCTCCCTTACTCAGAATCTAACGAAGGTCTTTTCCTATTCTTTTCACCTTCCCTTAATTGGATAAAAGAAAAGTCGGTGGCGACTCTTGCTATTCGCACATTTGCGATACAAAAAATCTCAAAGTCAGTTCACCGTATTACACTTCTCCTGAAGAAACACTACAGAAAGAAGCATCTTGAACTTCCTTGACACAGTCATCGAACATCATCGACATCATTATCGACATCACCATCACCGACTAACCCTTCATCATCAACCTACGTATCGGGCTCCTTTTCAAGTTGAGAGATCAGTTCTTCAGGCTTTGCTTTCTTGTAGCTCCTTGCAGGTTGCTTTCGGCCTGACTATGGTTGGCCGAGAATTTTCCTTGACATTGGATGTCTCGTGAGATGTCATGACAATGTCAGGACATGTCTTCCTTGAAAAGAGCTTGTAATGAAATCCAAGTGCGGGGGCTCTTTTGCAAGCGTATCACTTTCAACGAATATCCGGATATTGATCCATTATAATTCCACAGGGAGGGAGGAAAGGCTATTGGTCCTTTTATTGCATAGCTTTCGGCATGTTTGAGTGTTTGCTCAAAATGTAGGTTCCATAATCAAATTTAGCTTGGTACCCACTGCAAATATGAATCCTTGATCCAATAGAGATGGTTGACTTGTGATTTGTTGGGACAATTACACCTATTTTGTGCAAGATGGCAAATTTGACACTCGGTTTCTTTGTGTGAGTTTTCCCTTGAGGCCAATGCTTCCTTGCTTAGTGTGTCTGGTGAGCGGCTTTGTAGTTTTTGTATCGCAAAGTCGGATAAAAGTCGCCGACTCTTTGTCAATTGGAAGGTGAAAAGGAAAAGTTGATTCAGTGTGGAGAAGGTTGTGAGGGAGGTGTAGCACCCGTCCGTGGTTATCTGGCTGGTTGCTGGATCACTGGTGGCTGCTGTATGTTTGAAATGTTTTGAGGCATTCGCTTGTGACGTGGGAATCTGTTTCGTTTGACGGTTGAACGACAAGATGATTGAGGTATTTTTGAGCAAACGACTAAGGTCTTATTGCAGGATGGTTCGTGTTGTTCGCTCAAAATGGTGCTATCCATGCCATTGATTGATGAGTAACCTGATGGATGGATGTGTGGTCGAGGACATCATGGGTCATGGGGGCGGCAGGAAATCTGGCACGTTCGAAGGACCCCGTGGCTGTCGAGGTCAGATCGTTGTCCGGCTATGATGTTGTTTGAAGGGCTGGCTGGATCTCGTTCGAGACTCGACTGTTCGAGGCGGCGGAGAATGGCGTGAAGTGTTGGTTCGAATATTTTATCTTGAAATAGGTGAGCTGTCTCGATTTTATCTTGCCATCTAATCTGGCGGTTTATGGTCTTGATTAAAATCTTGAGGAATAAAGTGGGGAGATGAAATCTGCTGTGCACTGAGGCGGTCAATTTAAATGGAAGTAAAACCTGATTGTTGCATCCATAACAAATGCATGGTGGAAAACAGACAATGAGGCGTCCGGCGGGGATGACTGTGAAGATGAGAATCGTGTGATGAATTGAATAAGGAAAATGTTAGTAAAATAATAATTTTAAATGAAAAAATATTTCATGCTGGAAATAACTGTGTGCTAAAATAATTTGGGATTTTGTTAATAATTTAAAACAATTAAGGTGATTTAAATGATAAATTATTAAATTGTGCATGCAAAAATATATTTTAATTTTATAAATTAAATAAACATTCTGGAATAATGCAAAAATATTTTTGGTGTTTTAATGCATAATAGAAATTATTGAAATTAAATAAAATGAATGAATATTAAAAAAAAAATATGAAAAAAATGCAAACATGTGAAAAAGACTTTGCCATGGCGAGGATCGAACTCGGGACATCCCTTCACAACGCCTTTGCCAAGCTGGAGTGCAGCGTGTCATGGAAGCGAAGCAAGTGGTTAATAAGCAGTGTCTCCTCTGATGCATCAATCCGCGCCAAACTTCATCTTCTCGTTTTAAATTTTTGAAAACATAGCGTCGGCCTCAGTGCGACGCTATAGCCCCTGCAATTCTCAAAATCTCATACACATAATATAAATTAGTTGTAAGTACATGAATCGATTGGAAATCACATTCTAAACACAATGGTGGTAGTCTTATGGTCCAATTTATCCGTTTTAGAGAAGCCCTAAATCGAGGCCGAAAACCCTAGCTGTGGTGATTCTCGTTCTAAGCCATGGAAACTCAATCAAAGCCCGAGCTTGTAAACTTCGTTCTAATCACAAAAACAACAACAAATCATGTTAAAAATGCATGAATAATGGAAATCGATTTTGAGAAAAACATGAACAAACCAAATTCGGATTTCGTGATTCTTGATGCTTTTGGACAATGTGAAGGTCTGGACCGATTCAGGAGATGTCTAGGAATGTGTTTGGATGCTTGGAATCAACTGAATCGAGCTAAAACCAGTGCTAGTAGCTTGTGAAGCACGGATTTTTTGAATTAGGTTAGGGTTCCTCAAGCAATTTTTCAGTTCTCATTCATGTGCTATGCCTTGTATATTTATATTGGATGGAATTGGAGCTGATTTGAGGAAGAAATAATCATCAATCAATGCAAAAAATATTTGATTTTGTACAAAATCAAATTTCATCTTTTTTGATCAATTCCAATCAATTTCTTGCCAAATCCAATCAAATTTCGAAATTTGCCAGCTTTCTTGGGTTGCTTGGATCTCAAGGAGGAGAGAAAAAATCAATTTGCAATTAATTTTGATTTTATACCTTATTTTTGAATTTAATTTGTATTTAAATGAATAAAATCCAAATTAAATAGAAAAATAAAGTAAAAATTCGTGGCATTGGGCTTGGATGTTCCAAATTGTCTAAGGAACAAGTTTGAATGAAGAAAAACTAGGCCCATTTGCAATTTTTTTGATTTTGGTAAGTATCTCTCTTTGTGCACTTCTTCAAAAATGCCCAACTTGTGAATGGTGTATCTTGTTCAAATTTCCACATTTTTGAGTGTTCTTGGACTTTTTGGAAAGCTCTGAGAGTCCTCTAAACACCCTCTTTGGTTTCATCTCAATTGGAGTTACCATGCTCAATATATCTTCAAAACAAAATGTTGACTTTTTGTTGACTTTGAAAAGGTCCTGTAATGTTTTGGTCCATACCTTCCAAATGAAGCATTTTTTGAACATTCTTGTGAGACATGAAGTTGTAGAGAATGGAATTTCCTTCAAAACAAGAGGTGGTGGAAAAATTTCTGAAAAAGTATGAAGAAGTTATGCTCAGTCAAAGTTTGGTTGACTTTTCACTAAGAAACCCTAATTTGGAAAGTTTGACTTTTGAGCAAATCTTGAGTTTTCTTGATGAATCATGATCAACCCTTGATCAAATGATGAATGTAACTTTAAAATGAGGATGTTGACAAAAAAATCAGGAATTTTGACTGTATGTTGACCACAGTTGACTTTTGACCATCTGGTGATTTTCAACCATCTGAGCAATTGTTTGAGGAAACTTGACTTGTGAGGCTTGAAACTTGACATGGGGAATCTTTGAAGCATATGAGGAGGCATGATGACCATTGGAGATGTTGGAAGTCCATCTTGATCTGAGAAATACCAAACCCTAGTTTGGGTTTATTGTTTTAGGAGAGAGTTTGTCTGATCAACCCTTGAGGAATCCTTGAGTATGGATATATGGAATGTCTTGAGAAATAGGAGGGCAAATTTTGGGGTATGACACTTAGCAGTGATGGTTTGACAGATTTGGTTATCTGTTTCCTCAAGCTCAGGCTGAGCATCATCTGATCTCCCCAAGAATCTGTTGATCACACTTGGAGAGAACTTCACTTTTCCCCCCCTTACATACACAGTCTTAAAATCTGCTGACCTACCATCAGCACAACCACTTGACAAGTTCACAATGAACTCCTTCACCAGCACGTCATAACAGTTTGAAAACCTCACAACAATCTTCATTAAACCAGCTTCTTTGATCAGATCAATAATCTCCTTGCACTCAAGAGCACTCTTATTCAGCTCCCTTTCTAGAGCAATCCTTTTCAAGCACACATATTTCCATCTGCCAGCCAGCATTCTCAGGGTGATGGAAGGATATGTTATCAATGGCCACTTCAGGAACTTTTGGCAGTTTCCCAAGAGTTGGCTTCTTCCTTGGATGAATGTCTGAGACATTCTTCTCAACATCAAACTCAGAGTCTTGATCAGACTCTGAAGGTTCAGGTACCTTCCTCTTCTTCACAATTGGTGTTCTCTTGGGTTTAGAGCCACCACCAACAGTCTTCACCCTACTCTTTCTTGTAGAGGGTCCAGCCTTGTTGTCCTTTTCAGCCTTATAAACATCTTCAGCAACCTTTTCTTTGACAGGACTCTGAGAGGCTGCGCTGCCTGTTTCCCTTTCCTTCTCATCATCCTTTTAGCAATGCTTGGATTGACATTGGCAATGAGGTCATTGTCTGAGAATTCTTTATCCAAGTCAATGACAGGGGGTTCCACATTATTTTCAGAATCTTTAACTGGAGAGTTTTCCAGGTTATCACTTGTGACACCCCAAAATAATACAATAATTAAATACTTATGATTTTTAATTATTAATTTAATTGAGAACATAAACTATTTAATATATTGGATTATTAATTTAATGATGGAATTAATTGGAGGAGAAAGTGATATTATTTTATTTAATTATGATTAAAAGGAAATAAGAGGAATTAAAGGAATGAAATAAGGAAAAGAAGGAAAAAATAGATTCATTTGGAGAAAACAAGACTACGTAGAAGTGAGAAGAGGAGAAAGAAGAAGGAAGACCTAGGAGCGTCAGAATCTCGAAGAAACCACCAGGTAAGGGGTGATTTCGACTGATTAGGGCTTATTATAGGTTTTGATATTCATAATATAAGTTATAGCATGTAGGAATTTGAAATTTGAAATTCTAGGGTTCCATGAATGTGTCCCTAATGGTGTCAGATTGAGTCTAATTGTGTCAGAACATGTGTGGATATGATTAGAGTGTCAGTAGATGAAATTAGATGATGGAAATATGTTGTTTGGTGTGTTAGAGGATGCAAAATGATGTAAATTGGTGTTTCCAATGATGGAATTCGTATGGGTAAAAATGGGTTTGAGTAAAAATGGATGAATGCTGTCAAAAATGCAGAAAATCACTTTTTAGTACGTAGGAACCGGTTCCTGTCTGGGTAGGAACCGGGTTCCACGTTGAAAAATTGGCAAAAACCTGAAAAATGAGCTCAGGAACCGGTTCCTGTATATGACGGAACCGGTTCCCCATTCAAAAAACAGGGACGGGGTATTTTCAACTTTCAGGAACCGGTTCCGTTCTGGGTAGGAACCGGGTTCCAGGGCATTTTTCCAATTTTTTTTCAAAACTTCAAAAATTCATAACTTTCAAACCGTAAGTCCGTTTTGAGCGCCGTTTTGGACGTTATTTCCTAAATTCAATGCTCTATCTTATGAAATAAAAATGTTTTAGAAAAGTTGAAATTATTTTGGGAAAGGGGTATAATTTCTAAAGATGATGATTAATTAGCTAATACATAATGATGATGTATGTGTAGCAGATGTACTTGGTGATGAGGATACTGATAATGTGTAGGTGAAATAGCATGGTTATGCTATTGTTTGATGTATGCATGATTGGTTTGGATATCATGATTGATTGTTTTGCATGTTTATGCTGATGTTAGATGTATGCATGATTGTTGATGTATCATGTTGATTTTGGTGATTCAGTTATGTTAAATGAATGTATACATAGGCGATTAATGTTGCATGCTATTGATGTGCGTGCATATGCATTGTTTTGGTGAAGTTAATTCCCATTGTGCGAATTTGACTTGGATTAGATAACAAATGCAAGTGAGGATGGGTGGTTAAATTTGGATTAGTGTCCAGTGGTTATGGACGAATCGATGGAGCTGTATCCGAATGATGATGGATCGGTGTTGGGTGACTTGGTCACGAAGTCGATTACCGCATGCATTGAGTGCATTAGTGGTTGCATAGGATTGTAACATGCTAGGATGTCTTCCAGTGTTGCAATGCCTTTATTGTTGATTGATGATGCATGATAAATTGTATGACTATGATTGTGTATTGGATTATGATTGGTATTAAGTGGTGGAATAATATGCTTGCATTATATTATTGATTGAGAGATTTATAATATGCTTTAATTATGAGAAGTCTCACCCTTACTTTACCATTTCAGATTGAATTAGCTGCTGAGGAGTCGGTGAGGATGGCTCTAGAGCTTACCTTATAGTCCGTGTGTCAGTGTCATGCTCTGATTAGGTTGTAACACTGGGGAACGATTAATTAGGAGAATCTTTATTGTTTAATCGGTTTTGAATTTGAATTTCCTTGAGAACCATGATGTTATGTTAAATTTTGATTGTTTTGTATTTCCGCTGTGTAAGACATGGTCTTATAGTGATGATTGTTGTTGGATGATGATCCTCAGTGTAGCATGGCTACTGATTGATGAAGTTGTTTTAATTATTAATTGTGACATCCCGTGATTACCGTGTTAAACTCTGATTAGAGGTGAATTAAATGTTATTTTAATTATTATATTCGGGGTATTTAGATGGGGTGTTACAATAGTGGTATCAGAGCATAGTCGGTCTTGTCTTGTGTCGTTATCCCTTTAGTATGCGACTAGTGTGAAGTGACACTGTCGATACTTGTGTGCCGATGTAGATGGTTTTGTTATTTTTATAGAACAATGGCCGGAAGAGGTAACGGAAGGAATGATGCTGCTATCGCTGAGGCTTTGGGAATGTTGGCTGGAGTGCTCGGAGGAGGCCAGCAGGGAGCTGTGATTGGTGCTGACAGACAATTGGGGAATTTTCAGAGGAACAATCCTCCATTGTTTAAAGGTACACATGATCCCGAAGGTGCTCAGAAATGGCTGAAGGAGATCGAGAGGATCTTGAGTGATTGTTGTCTTGAGAAGAAGGTGAGATATGGAACTCACATGTTAGGAGGAAGGCGATGATGGTGGGTTGCTACGAGCTGAGCGGAAGAAGATGGTGTTGCGTTGAATTGGGTGTGTTGGGAGAGCTTTCACGAGGAGGTATTTTCTGAGGATGTCGGTAAGAAGGAGATTGAGTTTGGAACTCAGCGGGGTAATAAGGCTGTCGGTGGTATGCTTGAAGTTTTTGAGTTGGCAAGTATTATGCTCACTACCTAACGATGCAGATGGAGAGTTTTCCAAATGTATCAAGTTTGAGAATGGTTTACGTGATGAAATTAAGCAGGGCATTCGGTATCAGCGCATCCGAAGGTTTTCTGATCTGGTTGATTGTAGTAGGATCTTAGAGGAGGATCTTGCTAACACTAAGTCGAATGCTCGGGTATGTTGACAGGAAAGGTAAGCAACAGATGGATCGTGGTAAGCCTTATGATAGGAATAATCAGAGGTCCAGTGGTTGGAAGAAATCTGGTGGAGGAGATTCTAGCTCTTCCGTTAGATGCTATAAGTGTGGGGAGACAGGACATCGTATGGTGGACTGTAAGAGCAATGATAAGAAGTGTTTCAAGTGTGGGAAGTTCGGCCATGTGGCCAATGATTGCAGAGTAAAGGTGGTGACTTGTTACAACTGTGGTGAAGAGGTCATACTAGTCCTCGATTGCCCAAAACTCAAGAAAGAGCAAGCTGGTGGTAAAGTGTTTGCATTGTCTGGATCAGAGACTAAACCAGATGATCGGATGATTAAAGGTACATGTTTTATTAATGGCATACCTTTGATTGCGATTATTGATACTGGAGCTACGCATTCTTTTATTGCGTTAGATTGTGCTAAAAGGTTGAATTTGGAAATTTCTAATATGGATGGAAGTATGGTTATTGATACTCTGCGTCGGGTTCGATGACTACTTCATATGTTTGTAGAAATTGTCTGTTGTGATTTTGATAGGGGTTTCGGTATGGATTTAGTGTGCCTACCGCTAGAACAACTTGATATCATCCTTGGAATGAGCGGTTGGAATTCAACGAGGTTCATATCAGCTATTTTGAGAGGCGGTCATTTTTCACGAAGAGGTTAAGATTGAAAATAAGAATATGTCAGTTAAGCAGATGAACTTAGCTGTGAAGGATGGTGCAGTTGTGTTTATGTTGTATTCTGCGATAGAAGCGGAAGGGAAAGCAAAAGGTGATGGATTGCCAGTGGTAAATGAATTTCGGTGTTTCGGAAGGCGTTAGTGGTGCCACAGGCGAGAGGTAGAGTTTACTATAGATTTGATTCCTGGAACTAGTCCGGTGTCGATGGCGCCTTATCGCATGTCGGCATCTGAATTGACTGAACTGAAGAAGCAGTTAGAGGAATTGCTTGAGAAGAAGTTTATTCGTCCAAGTGTTTCGCCGTGGGGTGCTCCGGTGTTATTGGTTAAGAAGAAGGAAGGTTCCATGAGGTTATGTGTTGACTACCGACAGTTGAATAAGGTTACGATCAAGAATCGGTATCCTTTGCCGAGGATTGATGATTTAATGGATCAGCTCGTGGGAGCTTGTGTGTTTAGTAAGATTGATCTGAGATCTGGATATCATCAGATTCGTGTGAAGTCAGAGGATATTCAAAAGCGCATTTAGAGCGAGGTATGGACATTATGAATATTACATTATCTGTTTGGAGTTACTAATGCACCTGGTGTTTTCATGGAGTATATGAACAGGATATTTCATCCGTATCTCGATAAGTTCGTCGTGGTGTTCATTGACGATATTCTAATTTATTCGAAGAGTGATGAGGAGCATGCAGAGCATCTCAGAGTTGTATTGGAATTGTTGAAAGAAAAGAAGCTTTATGCGAAGTTGTCCAAGTGTGAATTCTGGTTGGAGGAAGTAAGTTTTCTCGGCCATGTAATTTCCAAGAATGGGATTGCTGTTGATCCTACGAAGGTAGAAGCGGTGTCTCAGTGGGAAGCGCCGAAGAATGCTTCGGAAATTCGTAGTTTTCTGGGTCTTGCAGGTTATTATCGGAAGTTTATTGAAGGATTTTCCAAACTAGCGTTACCGTTGACTAAGTTGACCAGGAAGGGTCAGGTGTTTGTTTGGGATGTTGAGTGTGAGAAAGGATTCCAAGAGCTGAAGAGGAGGTTGACAAGTGCTCCGATCTTGATTTTGCCGGATCCGACTAAGTCTTTTGTGGTGTATTGTGATGCATCGCTGATGGGATTAGGTGGTGTATTGATGCAAGATAAGCAGGTTGTGGCTTATGCTTAGCGACAAGCGAAAGTGCATGAAAGAATTATCCGACTCATGATTTGGGTTAGCATTTGTTGTGTTTGTTTGAAGTGTGGAGCATTACTTGTATGGTTCTCGTTTTGAGGTATTTAGCGATCATAAGAGTGCAGTATCTCTTTGATCGAAAAGAGTGAACATGAGGCGAGAGGAGATGGTTAGAATTCTTAAGGATTATGATTTTGGTTTGAACTACCATCTGGTAAGGCAAGCGTTGTTGAGATGCTTTGAGTAGGAAGTCGTTGCACATGTCGATGTTGATGGTCCGTGAATTAGAATTGGTTGAGCAGTTCGAGAGATCGAGTTTGGTTTGTGAAACTACTCGAATAGTGTGAAATTGGGCATGTTGAAGGCGACGGTGGTATTACGGAAGAGATTAGAAATGGACAAAAGTCGGACGTTGGTTTAGTTGATAAGTTGACATTAATCAACCAAGGCCAGGAGGTGAGTTCGAATGATGAGAATGGTGTTATGAGATTCGGTGATCGGGTGTGTGTCCGGATGTTCTTGAGATCGGGAAAAGCATTTTAGAGGAAGGACATCGTGGCGGGTTGAGTATTCATCCGGTGCTACTAAAATGTACCATGATTTGAAAAAGTTGTTTTGGTGGCGGAATGAAAATTCTTTGAGTTTGTGTATGCTTGTTTGGTTTGTCGGAAGTCAAAATCGAGCATCGAAACCATCGAGGTTGATGGAGCCGTTGTTTGTTCGGAATGGAGTGGGATGGAATCTCAATGGATTTTGTGTCGGGGTTACTGAGCAGTAAGAATTGTGATTCTATCGGGTGATTGTGGATAGGTTGTGAAATCGCTCACTTTATTCCGATAAGAATGGATTATCCGATGGAGAGGTTAGCGGTGTATGTCGAGAAGATTGTGAGTTTGCATGGTATTCCGTCTAGCATTGTTTCGGATCGAGATCCGGGTTTACATCTAAGTTAAGGCGAGGATTGCAAGAAGCTTTGGGTACTAAGTTGCGTTTAAGTTCCGCTTATCATCCATGAGACAGATGGTCGAGACGGAAAGAAACGATTCGATCGTTGGAGGATTTCTTGAGAGCTTGTGTGTTAGAGAGGGTGGAGCTTGGGATAGTTATCTACCGTTGATTGAGTTTACCTACAACAATAGCTTTCACTCGAGTATTGGTATGGCTCCGTTTGAGGCATTGTATGGTAGGAGGTGTCGGACACCATTGTGTTGGTATGAAAGGAGAGAATCTTGTGATTGGACGAAATTGTTCGTGAAACTTGGAAAAGATTAAGATGATTCGAGGAAGATGAGGACTTCTCGAGTCATCGAGAAAAGTTACCATGATAAGAGGAGGAAAGACCTCGAGTTCGGTGAAGGAGAGCATGTGTTTATCGAGTTACTCCGATGGTGGTATTGGTCGAGCTTTGAAGTCAAAGTTGACTCCAGCGATTTATTGGTCCTTTTCGGATTACCAAAGAGTTGGGAAGGTTGCATATCAGTTGCTTTGCCGTCACTTGCGAATCTGCATGATGTTTTCATGTGTCTCAGCGAGGAAGTACATTCTTGATCCGTCTCATGAGATTCGAATTGGATGATATCTGTGCGAGAGAATTTAACGGTGGAAGCGGTGCCTGCGAGAATTGAGGATCGGAAGTTGAAACAGTTGCGGGGCAAAGAGATTGCTCTGGTGAGAGTGGCTTGGGGAGGACCTGCTGATGGAAATGTCACTTGGGAGCTAGAGAGTCAGATGAAGGACTCGTATCCCGAATTATTCGTCTGAGGTATGTTTTCGAGGACGAAAACTCTTTTAAGTTGGGGAGAGTTGTGACACCCCAAAATAATACAATAATTAAATACTTATGATTTTTAATTATTAATTTAATTGAGAACATAAACTATTTAATATATTGGATTATTAATTTAATGATGGAATTAATTGGAGGAGAAAGTGATATTATTTTATTTAATTATGATTAAAAGGAAATAAGAGGAATTAAAGGAATGAAATAAGGAAAAGAAGGAAAAATAGATTCATTTGGAGAAAACAAGACTACGTAGAAGTGAGAAGAGGAGAAAGAAGAAGGAAGACCTAGGAGCGTCAAAATCTCGAAGAAACCACCAGGTAAGGGGTGATTTCGACTGATTAGGGCTTATTATAGGTTTTGATATTCATAATATAAGTTATAGCATGTAGGAATTTGAAATTTGAAATTCTAGGGTTCCATGAATGTGTCCCTAATGATGTCAGATTGAGTCTAATTGTGTCAGAACATGTGTGGATATGATTAGAGTGTCAGTAGATGAAATTAGATGATGGAAATATGTTGTTTGGTGTGTTAGAGGATGCAAAATGATGTAAATTGGTGTTTCCAATGATGGAATTCGTATGGGTAAAAATGGGTTTGAGTAAAAATGGATGAATGCTGTCAAAAATGCAGAAAATCACTTTTTAGTACGTAGGAACCGGTTCCTGTCTGGGTAGGAACCGGGTTCCACGTTGAAAAATTGGCAAAAACCTGAAAAATGAGCTCAGGAACCGGTTCCTGTATATGACGGAACCGGTTCCCCATTCAAAAAACAGGGACGGGGTATTTTCAACTTTCAGGAACCGGTTCCGTTCTGGGTAGGAACCGGGTTCCAGGGCATTTTTCCAATTTTTTTTCAAAACTTCAAAAATTCATAACTTTCAAACCGTAAGTCCGTTTTGAGCGCCGTTTTGGACGTTATTTCCTAAATTCAATGCTCTATCTTATGAAATAAAAATGTTTTAGAAAAGTTGAAATTATTTTGGGAAAGGGGTATAATTTCTAAAGATGATGATTAATTAGCTAATACATAATGATGATGTATGTGTAGCAGATGTACTTGGTGATGAGGATACTGATAATGTGTAGGTGAAATAGCATGGTTATTCTATTGTTTGATGTATGCATGATTGGTTTGGATATCATGATTGATTGTTTTGCATGTTTATGCTGATGTTAGATGTATGCATGATTGTTGATGTATCATGTTGATTTTGGTGATTCAGTTATGTTAAATGAATGTATACATAGGCGATTAATGTTGCATGCTATTGATGTGCGTGCATATGCATTGTTTTGGTGAAGTTAATTCCCATTGTGCGGATTTGACTTGGATTGCCGATAACCGATGCAGAGTGAGGATGGGTGGTTAAATGGATTAGTGTCCAGTGGTTATGGACGAATCGATGGGCGTATCGAATGATGATGGATCGGTGTTGGGTGACTTAGTCCGAAGTCGGTACCGCATGCATTGAGTGCATTAGTGGTTGCATAGGATTGTAACATGCTAGGATGTCTTCCGGTGTTGCAATGCCTTTATTGTTGATGATGATGCATGATAAATTGTATGACTATGATTGTGTATTGGATTATGATTGGTATTAAGTGGTGGAATAATATGCTTGCATTATATTATTGATTGAGAGATTTATAATATGCTTTAATTATGAGAAGTCTCACCCTTACTTTACCATTTCAGATTGAATTAGCTGCTGAGGAGTCGGTGAGGATGGCTCTAGAGCTTACCTTATAGTCCGTGTGTCAGTGTCATGCTCTGATTAGGTTGTAACACTGGGGAACGATTAATTAGGAGAATCTTTATTGTTTAATCGGTTTTGAATTTGAATTTCCTTGAGAACCATGATGTTATGTTAAATTTTGATTGTTTTGTATTTCCGCTGTGTAAGACATGGTCTTATAGTGATGATTGTTGTTGGATGATGATCCTCAGTGTAGCATGGCTACTGATTGATGAAGTTGTTTTAATTATTAATTGTGACATCCCGTGATTACCGTGTTAAACTCTGATTAGAGGTGAATTAAATGTTATTTTAATTATTATATTCAGGGTATTTAGATGGGGTGTTACATCACTAATTGGTTTCTCTGGAGTTTCTTCTAGAATACTATCAGAGATATAATCAGCAGGATTCACAGGGGACTTGTCAGCAACACACTTTTCTGGGGATTCTTCAAGAATTCCATCAGAAATATCATTTTCACTAACCACAGGGGGCTCCATAGTTGTATCATCAACACAAACTTTAGGATTGTTATCAGAGGTATCAACATTACACTTCACAGGGGAATCAACAGAGGGTTCAGTAATAGGATCCACAGGGGTTTTCTTGACTTGATCATCAGATGTCTTGACATTCTCAATGACATCTGGATCAGCTGCTAAACTAGGGCTAGCAAATTTTTGGTTTAGAGGGACAGAAACCCCAGGCACAGAGTGGTTTTCATTCAAGATCCTGGTTACTATCCTAGCAATGGCTTCATGCACATACCTAGAGCCTTCTCTGTTTGCTATTTCAGGAGGAACAGATGAAGATGGTTCAGAGGTCTTACCAGACGGAGATGCTTGTGACCTTCGTGCATTTCTGGTGCGAAGTTTCTTGACCTTCTCAGGGTTAGTTGCCATTGCACGCAGTGGTGTAACCTTCAGTGCTTGCATGGCTTCAGCACTTGCCCTAATCTCAGCCATGGTGGGAGATGAAGAGCCAGAATCTTGAGATGATGAAGAAGACGATGACAGGTTTTGTTGAGACATCTTGAGGAAGGCAAGGAAAATATCACAGAGAGTTTGAGAGTTTTTGTTGATGAAATGGCAAGAGATACTTTCAAATGAAGAAACTGAAATATATATATGCCTCTTCCTATTCTTGGACTTTTGAAAAACAAGAGGAAAATAATTAATTACTCCACTTAAAATTAAATGAAATAAAAAGTCTCTTCCATTCCTTGTTGTACGCAATTTTAATTGCTACAATTCCTCATATTGGCAAATACCCAGCTTGCCCCTTAAATTCTCAAACTGACTAGCATCAAGAGCTTTAGTAAAAGTGTCAGCCAGTTGAAGTTCAGTGGCTACATGCTCCAATTTAATCACTTTCTCTTCCACAAGGTCTCTGATGAAGTGATGTCTAATGTCAATGTGCTTAGTCCTACTGTGTTGTATAGAATTCTTTGAAATATTAATAGCACTCAGGTTGTCACAGTACAATGTCATGACATTCTGTGTGACCTTGTACTCAGCCAGCATTTGCTTCATCCAGACCATCTGAGAACAACTGCTACCAGCTGCTATGTATTCAGCCTCAGCAGTGGACAAAGACACACAGTTTTGTTTCTTGCTGAACCAAGCAACAAGATTGTTCCCCAAGAAGAAGCATCCTCCAGAAGTGTTTTTTCTATCATCAGCACTACCAGCCCAATCAGCATCATAATAGCCAGACAGAATTGGTTCACATCCATGAGAATACAATATACCATAATTGCAAGTTCCACTCACATACTTCAGAATTCTTTTCACCTGATTGATGTGACTCACTTTAGGTTCAACTTAGTATCTTGCACAAACCCCAACAGCAAATGCAATGTCAGGTCTGCTGGCTGTTAAGTACAACAAGCTTCCTATCATGCTTCTATACAAGCTTTGATCAACATTTGCTCCACTTGTGTCCTTGGACAACTTTAAATGAGTAGGAGCAGGATTCCTTTTATGGCTGGCATTTTCCATTCCAAATTTCTTGACAATATTCCTTGCATACTTGCTTTGTGAGAGGAATGTTGAGTCTTCCATTTGAATAACTTGCAGTCCAAGAAAGTAAGTCAATTCTCCCATGAGACTCATTTCAAACTCAGCTTGCATTTGGTTGGCAAAATGTCTCACCATTGTATCTGACATTCCTCCAAACACTATGTCATCAACATAAATTTGAGCCACCATTATCTTTCCTCCTTCATTCTTGACAAAGAGGGTTTTATCCAAGGCTCCTTTTCTATATCCTTTATCAGTAAGGAACTTAGTCAGCCTTTCATACCAAACCCTAGGAGCTTGCTTCAGACCATATAAGGCTTTCCTCAACTTGTAGACATGGTCAGGAAAATTTGGATCCACAAATCCTTTAGGCTGCTCTACATATACCTCCTCATTCAAGTAGCCATTTAGGAATGCACTTTTCACATCCATCTGAAACAATTTGAATTTTAGAATGCAAGCAACTCCTAGTAATAATCTGATTGATTCGGCCTACCAGGGCAAAAGTCTCATCAAAATCAATCCCTTCAACTTGAGTGTATCACGAGCAACAAGTCTTGCTTTATTTACGGTGACAACCCATACGCATCAAACTTGTTCTTGTAGATCCACTTTGTGCCAATGATGTTTGTTCATACGGTCTAGGAACTAACTCTCACACTTCATCTTGCTTTTGGTTCAATTCATCTTGCATTGCTCCAATCCGTATTCATCGATTAGAGCCTCTTTGACATTCTTTGGCTCAATCTTTGACACAAAACAAGAGTTTGAGACAATTTCTGGATCTTGTAATAACACCACAGTTAGGATCTCCAATGATGAGTTCCTTTGGATGATCTTTACGAATTCGATGGAAGGATCTTTGTTAGCTTCCTCTAGTTGGACTTTGGTGAAGTAAGGACGGGCACATCATCCTTATCGGACACTTGTGGTGATGTCTCAAACAATGTCTCAACATCATATGGGACATTGTTTTCTGATGGTGATCATCAACTATGACATTAATAAACTCCATCATAACTTTAGTCACAGGTTGAATACTATATGCTCTGCTGTTTGTAGTATCCCGGAAAAATGCCTTCATCGCTTTTAGAATCCATCTTTCTCCTTTGATCACGATCTGTATAACAATTGCTACAAAACATGGAAATATTTCACAGTGGGTTTTCTTCCTTCCATATTTCATACGGGTGGAAGATGTTCCCTTTCTTAAGGTGACCTGTTGTGAACATAGCGGTGTATTCATAGCTTGACCCAAAATGAATAGGAATTTTCTTAGCATGAATCATTGCTCTGCGATTCTGTATAGTCCTATTCTTCCTTTCCACAACTCCATTTTGTTGAGGAGTTATAGGAGAAGAGAACTCATGATTGATTCCTTGAGGAGCGAATTCATCAAACTTCTTGTTCTCAAATTCCTTTCCATGATCACTTCTTATTCGACAATGCACCTTCCTTCTCTCTTTGAAGTCTTTTGCATAATTCTTTAAAAACATCAAACACATCATTTTTCCTTGATGAAGTTTATCCGAGTAATCTGGAGAAATCATCCACAACAATATAAGCATATCTTTTTCCACCAAGACTCTCGACTGCATAGGCCCCATTAAATCCATGTCTGACTCTGCACCTTAGAGTGGTCGATGTCTTGACATTGGATGTGACATTACGGTTTGCTTTCAACGACATTCACCAGACTCTCCTTCATCAATATGGGTCTTGGTATCCTCGTGACCTCCATGGAAATTATCTTTTCATTCCTCACGAGATGCAAATGACCAAGTTTTTGGTGCCATAATTTCACCTCCTTTTCATCTTTGTCTGTAGAGCACACAGAAGACAGGTTGGTGTTCTCAGACTCCCACATGTAGGGTTGTCCTTTGATCTGACTCCTCTCATAACCACTTCTTGTTTTTCATTGATTACAAGACATTCAGACCTAGTGAAGTTGACTTTGAATCCCATATCACATAGTTGACTTATGCTTATGAGATTAGCAGTCAAACCTTTTACCAGCAACACTCCATTTAGGTTTGGAACTCGAGCAGTCTAAGTTTCCAACACCTTTGATTTCTCCTTTAGCTCCATCCCAAAAGTAACAAAGCGGTAGAATGAGGTTTGACATCATTGAAGATTTTGATTCGGTCATATGCTTAGAACACCCACTGTCAAAGTACCAGTCTTCCTTGGCAGACACTCTAAGGGAAGTGTGAGCTATCAAAGCTGCAGTCTTCTTCTTCCACTATTGAGTGTATGGTACCTTGTTGGTCTTAGGCTTGACATAAGGAACTTGATTAGGATATCCATGTAGTCTAAAGCAAAAAGGCTTTATGTGTCCAAATCTCCCACAATAATGGCATCTCCACCTTTGAAACTTTTTCTTCATGTTTCTCTGATCTTGATGCTGAACCCAATGTTGTGACATCTGCTTTGACATTGGTTTATTAGGTCTGTTCTTGTTTTTGTTATTAGCAAATTTCTTTGCATCCACATATCCTGAGCCAGACCTATTTCCTGCCTTATGTTGTGACATCTGCTTTGACATTGATTTGCAGGCTGTTCTTCTTCTTGTCACGTGAGTTTCTTTGCACCTCATATCCCAGACCATGCTTATTTCTGCATTACGTCAAGTGAAGGATTTCCTCCAACTTATCGATTACGGATGTCGACATCTTGGAGACTTAGACATCGATCAAGTTTGGAGTTCAACACTATAATTTCCTTTGTTGAGGTGACTTATAGTTGCGTGTTTTCCTTCTTCTCGACCTCTAATTTCACATTTTCACTTCCAACTTCACAATCGACTTTTACATTTCTCATTCTGCGACATACTTCACCACTTCTTACACGACTTCTTGTAGGTTTTAGCAAGCTCTTCAAATGTCACTTCCTCATCACTAGAATCCATATCAGTGCACACCCGGAGAGGAAGCGTTGACAAGTTTGGTGCTTCTTCTTGATTCACTTCGAGTCACCATCGACCAGTGGCGCCATTCTTTTCTTTTGTTTCTTTAGAAAGGTAGGACATTCACTCTAATATGCCCATATCCTTCACAACCATGACCTTTGGATTCCTCTGCTTTGACTTCCCTTTTCTTGACTTGGATCTTCTGCTTTGAGTCATAAGATGCTAATGTCGGATGGAATGTTCTTGACATTGGACCTTGACTTGGGATCAATTCTTTTGATGAGTTTGTTGAACTGTCTTCCAAGCATAGCTATAGCCTCAGATATCTTCTCTTCATCATCCTCCTTGCATTCCTCTTCAGTATTGGATACAAGGGTTATGCTCTTGTTCTTCACATCAACATTTTCACTGATTCCCATCTCAAATGTCTGAAGAGATCCAACAAGTTCTTCAACCTTCAAGGTGCTGATATCCTGAGCTTCCTCTATAGCAGTCACTTTCATTGCAAACCTCTTAGGAAAGGATCTGAGAATTTTTCTCACCAGCTTTTCTTCTAACATCTTTTCTCCCAGTGCTCCTGAGGTGTTGGCAATCTCCAAGATATTCATGTGAAACTCATGAATGGTCTCATCTTCCTTCATCTTCAAATTCTCAAATTTGGTAGTGAGCATCTGAAGTCTTGACATCTTCACCTTGGATGTCCCCTCATGAGTAGTTTAGAGAGTGTCCCAAACATCCTTGGCCAGCTCACATTGATGTACTAGTCTGAAGATATTTCTGTCAATTCGATTGAATAAGACATTCAATGCTTTAGAGTTGCCCAGAGCTAGCTCTTCTTCTTCTTTGCTCCATTCTTCCTCAGGTTTCAGAACAGTAGTCTCATCTTTCTCAAGCTTGGTAGGATGTTTCCATCCTTTGTCAGCAGCTCTCCAAGCTTTAATATCCAGTGACCTCAAAAAGGCAACCATACGAGGTTTCGATAATCATAATTAGATCCATCGGTATGGGTGGTCTACCTCAAATCCTCCTTCCTTATCCATAACGCGAAACTATTATCCTAGATCTCACCCGAAATAACAGGCGGTGCACTCTAATGCCAATTGAAATTCTTGGCGGCGGATCGTGATGTCACGAGAGAATGTTATGACACGATGTCGACACTCTGTTAACAATTCACGGTAAATTCATAGTAAAGAACACAATAAATTGTTTACCCAGTTTAGTGTGTAACTACACCTACATCTGGGGGCTACCAAGCCAGGGAGGAAATTCACTATTAGTAGAATTAATTCAGGAATAAACCAACCAGTTTATCTCCTCCACTTAAAACCTACCCAATTCAACTTCAATCTAAGTCCTACTTAGACACGAGTTCTACTCACTCCCCTCGATCACAGGTGATATCAACCTATTGATTAATTGAATTGTGAAGACACTCTTCAATAAACAAACTTGATCTTGCTTCAAAGCTTTAATCAAGAGACACAACACTCGTGCTTCAAAGCTTTGAGTGATAAAATAATCCTTACAAACAAATCCTAGTCCAAGGCACTTATCAATTGATAATTGCTTGGCTCACAAAGTAACTAAATTACACAAATTACAACTGCTAAATCTTCAATACGGTCGAGGTGACAATGTAAGGGTTCTTTTCCTATTATAGAAGCGATCCTGTAACTTGTTTGGGCTTCCATAATAATAGCTAGGGTTCACTTAATTAATCCTAAAGACTTGGTCTTTTTAACAACCAATTTAGGTTTAACTAAGATCAACCAATTAACCACGTGAGCATGTAATTTAATTAACATAGAACATAATAAAACAGCTCAACAAACTTCACGAAAATTCTCGGGAAAAGCAGTTACGCATAACGATAAATGTCACACAGAATGTCATAACATCGGTTATGACATCAGTCAATCTTCTGCAGAATTCCAGCACAGTACTTGCCTCCAGTTCTGATTTGTACTTAAACATCCTTCTCATGTAGGATTTATCTTCAACTCTGAATGTCATGACATCTATCAAGACATTGTCATATCCTAGTTTTACCAAAAATTAATGCCAACATAAAAACACTTACAATATAGATAAAGGATGTGCATCAATATGCACGGTCAAGAACGTGTGTCTATACACATTCGACGTATATCCAATAAACCTGCAAGGAAATATCCAGATAATACAGACAAAGAGGGCGCACACATGTGTGCGAGCAACAGATGTGGATTCTACACATCCAAATCAAATCAGATAACCTGCAAAAGATGGTGAAAACCAAGCAGACAGATAAAGAGTACACACGCATGTGTGTAACATCAAAACATGGATTCTATACATCCAAATCAATAGTATAATGCTCCGCGTACCTCGCATACAAAATAGAGTGTCAGAAATAGCAATGAGGCTTTTAAGTAAAGCACAAGACGCAAAAATGATTATTTACAATGAAATCGAAGTATTAAAAATAAATTCCTAGTGAGGGCAGCAACTAAATTGCTCTAAGGCTATCCTAAATGTCTCTAAAAATAGAGGAAAAAACCGCACACTAAACATGCGAAAGGAAGCTAGGGAAACTATACAATTATCAAACTAATTCCTACGAAATCGAACCATTAAAAGTTAGATTTGAAATTTTATTTACAATCCTAAAGTAAAGTTTACATTTAACTACAATTAGATGGTAGAAAAACAATCTAAAGTTTCAAAGAAAACATGCCATTACACTTCTAAAATTAGTCAATTCAAGTGACATAGGAGAAACATGCTTCTAAATATGTTATTGAAAATGAATTAAAAATTAAAAGAAATTAATTGAAAAAAATATCAAAACAATATCAAAAATATTCTAAGATCCTAAAATGTCAGAAACTAATTTTTATACATTTTTTATAATTCGATCGAATCGAAATTAGTAGCTAAATCGAACTATGTGTCAAGATTCTAAAGCATGGAAACAGAGGGTGTAAACCAGAATTCTAAATGAACTGAATTATGTTATACTGGCGTTGGGCCCAAAAACGCAGGGGTGTGAGATAGTAAAATACTAAGGTCCAGTCCGAAATCAGTATTAAGCCCATTTCAGTTTTATTTTTAAGTCCAATTATGCTAGATTTTCTATGTGTCACGTTTTATATTTTTTTTATTTCATGTGACATGATTATCAATTGGTGAGTTTATTCTTAAGTTATATAAAAAAACAAATAAATTTCAGGGACACATGTCGCGCTTTGCATTTTTTAACATGTATTGCAAATTAAATCAATTGGTCAGATTATATCTTAATCCATTCAGATTTTTATAAATTTAAAAAAAGGGACACGTGTCGTAATCTGGGCGGTTGTTATGAAAAATTACATGAACCAATGGTGGATGGCCACACATAGGGCAAGGAACATTACTCGCCGGAGGTGCAACTCGCCGGTCACCTTCTCTGGCGCTTCTCTCGCCGAAAAATTTCAACGATGGTGAAACCGCACGAATCTGATACCTTCCGATTCGCCTCAACGCCTAGGTTCCTAATCCGACATTTAAACTCCCTAATTCTAACGCAAGCACCATGAAAAAAGTCCCTGTAATCCGGATCTGAAAATCGAAAACAGTATCTAACACTGCTTCTCGGCCAAGTTTTAGTTAAAATCTTAACTTCTAATCATTCAAAGCACACAAACGCAGCAAATAGCATCGTTTACTTGAGGCTATCACATGAAAAAGGGTATTGGAGGCTTACCAGAATGAGATTCACACGAAAAAAAGAGAGATGCCGGAAAACTTCTTCTTCGTGTCCGTGAAGCTTTGGTGATGAAGATGATAGTTCAAGAATTCTCCTACCTTCTGAGAAATAAACTCAGAATCTTCGTATGCGTCTCGAGAAGAAAAACTGCTCCGAACCTATACCGGAGCTTACTCCAATCAACGATGGAGTCAAGAACAAATGTCTGCTAGCTGTCTTGAGAAGATCTAGAGAGAGAGCATCGCCTGAAAATGAATGAGAGAGCGAGTTGGTTGCGATTTAGTAGCTTTTTTCTTTTCTATGCAAGATTTGGTTGAAGAATGAAGATATTTGTTTCTTCATTAAGGTGATCGGGATGTATCGATGAGCTACGTGAGTTTTTGTTTTCTTTTGAAGGTGAAGAGAATGAGTGGTTGTTACGGTGGTGCAGTTGCGGTGTTAGAGGAGATAGCAGGTGGTTATGGCGGAAAGGTTGTTGCCGGCGAGTGAGCAAGAGACAAAGATGATGATGGTTATCAAAGTTTGTTATGGTGTGATGGTTTGATTATGGTGAATGGAGGTCGTTATGGAGGTTGTGTGGAAGAGATGAAGGGAGTGTGCAAAATGGTTGTGAGTGTTATGGAGGTTGAGAGAAAAAAGATGAATGGTTGTAACTGATTTTTTGTTCTGTTATGGTTTTTCTTGGTTGTTGTTAGAGTTAAGGGTGGAGAGAAAGAAGAAAATGAGAGATTATGGAGAGCGTGTGGAATGAGGGTGAGGTCGTGGAAGAAAAGGGAGTGGCAGTGAGGAAGATAAGGGTTATGGTGGTGAGAGCTCTGTTACGGTGGTTTGTAACTGATTCGGTTATGGGGGATTGTGGTAGTGAATGAAGGAGAAGAACTGAAGGTGGAAGGGATCGCGAGGGAAAGGGTGAAGGAGGAGTTCTTCTTTTTTGTTCTGTTATGGATGGAAGTGTTCGAGGAATGGAAGTGTTAGAGATGAAGGGAAGCGAAAGGAGAGTCAAGAGCCAGCCTTTTTCTGTTACAGTCAGTAGAAAAGAAAAGAGTGGAATTGGTTATGGAGAGTGATGGGTGAATTGTTGATTCTGTTAGCATCAGTGAAGAAAAAATGTTCTGTTACGTGCTGTCATCCCTATCCGCAAAAAAGAATGAGAGAGTTTTTTTTTAGTTATGATTGTTAATTCTAGCACATTTACACCATGCTGCATAACCTTTTCCAAATGAAGAAAAACCATTCCTTTTTACCACATGCACATACTTCATGGCATTATAACTCGGAATGCACTCATTTTCGATATTAAATCGAAAGATAAAAGTTGTAGAATACATTTACGTGAACAGTTTCCGTGTTTGGAGTTTTTCGAATCGAGACCTATAGCATACTTAAAATCGGCCCCGAAGTCATGACGTCGAAACTGATTGCAAAACCATGGAATTTCCTAGACATTGTCCAGTCAACTATTCATCCCAATTGCACCACTTTACGGCCTCATAACTCTTTCGATATCTGACCGAATGACGCAAACTCGATACCATTGCAAAGCTCGCGTGTGATACAACAACTCTGTAGTTCGACAAAAATCCAAACGAAGCCTAAATCATCGAATAAAAAGTGTTTGAACATTGTCACACGACTGCTCGATGAAAGTCCTGGCTGGGCTGGGAAAATTTCAAGCGTGACTTGCAGCAATTTTCCAACTTCAAGCTGTCACTTACGGCGCTTCGTATCTCCCGCTCCGACGTCCGAAACGAAAAAGTTTCTAAACAGAACTTGTAGAGGATACGGTAAACTCCAACTTTCATGTTCGGAGTTTTTCCGTGCGGCGATCGAATCGACGAGAAAACAGCCTCAAACATGTGCACAAAAACTGTTCGATGAAATGCTTCCGTATGCCATGGCAAAATGCATATGCTGTCTTGCGTTTTGACAACTTCAAACTGGAAACTACGGTGCTCCGTATTTTTCGCTCCGACGTCCGAAACGAAAAAGTTTCTAAACGGAACTCGTAGATGGCATGGCAAACTCCAACTTTCATGTTCGGAGTTTCTCCGTGCAGCGATCGAATCGATGACAAAAACAACCCTGAACACGCGCACAAAACTGTTCGATAAAATGCAAACATGATGAATTCTTATTTTCCGAGCTTTATAACTTCCGATCCGAGTCCCGAATGAATTCGATTCCTTCAATAAAGTTGTAGAATACCGTGAGATGAACAACTTTGCAGTTGAACACGTTTAAATTCGGAGCCATGAACTATGATAAAATCGAACGGCTGTCGACGAGCATAGAAACAAACACTTCAAAATATTTCTAAGTGTTGAATTTTTGAGAAACAATAACCCGTAACTTCCGAGCTCCGTAATTTTTGATCCGAGTCCCGAATGGATTTGATTTCTTCAGCAAAGTTGTAGACTACCGTGAGATGAACAACTTTGATTTTGAACTCAACTCGAATTGACGCCTCGAAACACGTGTAAAATACCTCCGAAGTCGAGCACTTGAACACATTGAAAAACACTTAAAATTTCACTAAGTGTAAACTTCAAAAGTTGTGAACTTCAAACTTCGGAGCTTTATAACTCGAAATTCGGGCATTTCTGGAAAAATCTTCACGAGGACAAAGTCGGAGTACGAAATGCGCTCTTTCCAACGACTATCAATTCACAAACTTCTGACCACAAACGGGCAAGATACGGATGCGGCAACATGGCTCCGTGAACACAAAGTACTTAAAACTTAGAAAAAATTTCTAAGTCCAAGATTACTTAAAATGCAAGAAACCTCATTTTCTCCCGATTCTTTCGATTTTTCTCAACAAATGATCGCATTTTCTCAAATGTCGACTTTTGACCATTATTTTGGCCAGAAATTCCACTCGGTCAAACTTTGACTTTTGTTGACTTTTCAATACACGCACATTCAAATATGTTTTTATACAACCGTTCTTGATTTTCCGATGAATCGCGTGGATCGATAAGTCATATGCAGATGCTTCAAGACTCATAAAAGGCCATAGAATCAATTTGGGCTCAAATATTCGACCGCAACACGCTGTAGCTCGAAACTGTAATCAATATCCACCTGATAGGCGATCAGAAATCCACAACCTCAATTCTCGAGAGACAATCAGTAGCTTTTGGATGCCCACATCTTGTATATTGGGAGGACGCTTGAAATACCAGGACCTCAGATATTCATCTTCTAGAACCAAACCTCTTCTTCAAAATTTAGAAAATCTCGAACCCCTGGTTAATGCATGAATGATATATATGCAACGCACCTATTGATCAAGTGTTAGCCAATTATTTATTAATGAAATAAAGAGGGCGAATTTTGGGGTGCAACACCAAGCTGCATCAAACTTTAACTTGTATGAAAAGTTGTCATCAAAGAAGAAATGAAAAGTAAGGGAAACAAAGCATACCTTATCAATGTTAGGGTGATATATTTTTGTCAGGAACTTAACTTGGAAGAAGCAAGGCAAGGAATAGGAATGGTTAGAGATTTTTTTAGACAAAAAAGGCACACTTAAAATCATTCCTAAGGTTTCTTATAACAAGAATCAAAGCCAGAAAATAAAGAAAACACAAAGTCACACAATTCTCAGTGGACACATAATTAAAGTATCCTTCAGAATCAAAACATTAAAAGAATCGAGCATGATTAAGGACCGGAAATGTTGTTAACCCGCTGTGACGTCATTAAACTGGTCAAAACGTATTGAGGAATAAAAGAAGGAAAATTATGTAACAAACAATAGTCCAGATTCATACCCATTCAATTTAACAGCATGCTCCTTGTGCAACCACCACTAAACAATTTAGTGGTAGTTAATGCTGAAGCATATTGACTAATATAAACTACTTATGTTCCTTAAATGTAAGATCCTTCCTTACAATCTTATTTTGCAGTCAACAATAAATAAGGGGAATGATTTAAGGTCTAATATTGAGGAAACCCCATATAGAACCCAAACAACAAATCAACCAACAAAGTAATCAACCTCAAAAGCAATTTGATTAAAAATCAAAACCTAACCTTCAACCGCGAGGAACGACTCTGCAAGCTAGTGGCGGCGAGTGGTCTTTGATCATGCATAAAATCCTTAGCCGAGATAGTGGACTGGAGAGAGGAACGCCGAGACCCGGGATAGGTCTCGGACCCAAGGACGAGGTTCTTATCCGACCTGGATCCCGGGGTAGGAGAATGGGGTCGGATTGGCCCCGAGGCGTATCTCGTCGGTTTATCCGAGTTGGAGGCCCGGGAGGAGTATAACGTTATCAGTTAGGGTTTGAAGATTCCTAAGAGCCTTTATGAGACGTTACATAAACGAATCATCACAAGCTGTAACAGTTAATTTCCTGCCTTTAAGCCATGGTTAAATGCATCAGGGCAGTTACAGAAGGGGAAAGATGGCTCCATGGAAGGACAGATATAAATAGGGCTCCCGCCGGCGGAATAAGCAAGACAATCATAAGCTTGGAACTTGAGTTACGACACTTGAGCTTCCAAATCCCTAAAATATCTTTAAACGAGGTTTTTCCTGCAAGAACAGTCTTTGCTTGAGGCCGGTGTAGGGAGGAAACCTAGCAGTGATCGGACGACAAGAGAGGGAGGAAGTGGTTGTGCGTGGGTGTTGGGAAGAGCGAAGAAAGGAGGAAACCTAGCGGTGTTCGAAGCTGAAGGTTGAATGATGTAAAATATGGTTATTTTTCAATTCTGGAGGAAGCTCGTATGTGTGAATGGAGAAGGGTTTTACAGAGAAAAAGAATGAAATAAGAATAGGGTTTTGTTTTATTTAAAAAAAAATTAAAGGCCTTAGTCAATGCTTTTTGAAAAGCGTTGTCTAAGGGGCTCTAGCAGTGCTTTGTTGCCCTTTAGCAATGTTTTCACAAAGCGTTGTCTAAAGTGTGTCTTAGGCAGCGTTTTTGTTAAAAAAAATTCGTGTTTATTTTTTGTAGCTTTAGGCAGCACTTTTAGGAAAAAAATATTGACTAAAGTGTGCTGTCTTTTTTCATTTTTGACGTAGTGTATCATTATAAAAATTTAAAATAAAAATAAAATATAATTACATATATGGTCGTGATTGGTTGACAATATAAAACTGAGTGCATCACTTCTTTCATCTTATTAAAATAAGAAACTATTTACTATTTCAATATATCTAAATTAATGTCACCCCTAAATAATATATAAGAGTTATTCTTGAACTATCTCATTTTTTTTAATGGAGTACCTAATTTTATTCATGTATAGATTCCAACTCTAAGGTTGAATGCTTTGTCGGACTTTCACCAACTTTAAAAGTTGTTGTGTTAAAAGGATTTGGTGGCACAATCAAGTTTTCTTCTTCTTCAAGAGTCTCTAACATTCGAAGCACAACTTTTATAGATGGTCGATTTATTGTGTGCCATTGAATGCACCATAATCCTACTACTGCAAGTTTCTTTAGCATTATATCATCGCCTGTTCCCTCAATATTCACTTGCATATCTTTCCCTTCAAGGAGATTGTGAATCCATTCTGGATATAGAATTTGAGAATTTCCCTCAGACAACTGACTTATATTCTTTCTTCCTCCAACCATTTCAAGTAGTAACATCCCATAACTATATATGTCTGCTTTATATGATACATTTCCAAAGTTTCTCGAAAAAACTTCAGGTGCAATGTAACCCAAAGTACCTCTCGCAGAGGTCACTGACACTATGCTTTGATCTTTAGAACACAATTTAGCCAAACCAAAATCTATAATTTTAGGAAGCATCTTGTCGTCTAACAACACGTTGTGCGGATTGATATCAAAGTGAAGTATTCGTTGATCACAACTCATATGAAGGTACTCAATACCTTTGGCTATGCCAATAGCAATTTGATGTAACTTCTCCCAACCGAGAAAACAGTCCTTGTCATCAGGTCGAGTTATGAAGTTTTGCAACGAACCATTTGGAAAAAAATTGTAAACAAGAGCACGGTAGCATCCATCAGCACAAAATCCAAGCAAACGAACCACATTAATGTGATGAATTTTTCCCATAGCTTTCACTTCATTAATGAACTCTTTTCCATCACTCTCTATGTTGTTAAGCATCTTCACAGCCACAAGAATTTCATTAGATAATTTACCTTTGAAAACTGCTCCATGAGCCCCTTCACCTAACTTTTCCTTAAAATTATTTGTAATCCTCTTTATATCATTATAAGAGAATCTTGCAGGGTTCAACATTCTGTAATCTTCTAAAAACTTTTCAATTCTAACTTCATCTTCACTTTTCAGCTTAAAATAGCTATAGACACGCTGACATGTAGTAAAAATCAATGTCGCCATAATCAAACCAACAAACAAAACTGCACAAACAAAACTAATTGCTGTCAATTTGACACACACCCACTTAAAACACTACATTCATAAAATCTTGAAATAAATCATGAAAAATATAAATGAAAGCATGTCTTCGTTGACTCTATATAATTCTTTCCCTTTAATAGAGAAAATAATATACACACTGTGTAAAAATCAGTATAGGCTAGTTATGTAACAAAAATATTCACCTATTGTACAAGCCTATATATATTGAACATGTGTAATAAAGTAGATAAGAAAAAAATGAATGAAAATAGAGAGTATTATTCACATTTTCATTATGGTACCCATCGTCTTTTGATCCTTGCTAACATGTGTTCTTAGGACACATGTTACGCATGCTATAATTAGAAAATTATAAATATAATTAAATATAATAAAATTATATTTAAAATTTTAAAATATTGAATGCACGCGCTCTAAGAAATTTTTTTACAAATAATTTATTAATTTGTACTTTTGAGGCACATGTTAGCTTTTTTTTTTCTCATTGAAATTCTTCTAATTCCTATATAGCTATGATAGAAGTGGTTTAACTAGACATGTAAAAACTATTTTAATTTGACCATAATAAATAATATTGAAAAAATTAATTAAAAGAAAAAAGAAAATAGGTTAAATATGTTTTTAGTCTTTATAAATATGTGACCCTGCAATTTTAACCTCTCTAAAATTTTCTTTCGAATAATGGTCCTCGTAAAATTATTATGCATGTAGTTTTAGTCTTGCTATTAAACCGATGTGTATTTTTGAATTATGATTTTACAGACGTGTGTAGAACGTTATAAAAAGTTCCTCGAAAAAAAAGAACTCAGAATTTGATTTCTAAATCGAGATTGTCATTGTTTTCATCAATATCTTTTGAATTTTAAAAAACTCATATTTAATTCTTCACATTTAAAAAAAATTAAAAATTTTGTAAATAAATATTATACAGTATTCTAAACACATATGAAAAAATTTAAGGGTAATTAAACCGTTTTAAAAAATTTTAAAAAATAACAAGGACTAAAACTGTAAGAAAAAAGTTTCCGAAGATCATTAATCCAAGAAAAAATTTAAAGGAACTAAAATTACAAGGTCGTGTATTTATAAGGATTAAAAACATATTTAATCGAAGAAAAATAATAGGAGACGAATACTTAACAATAAAGCATGAGAGAGAGAGGGGCCACATTTCATATTGCACCCTTCATCTATGGTTATAACTAATATAAATTACTTTTCACCTACAAAATGTTCATCCATTAACAATTTATAAATAAAATTGATTTTTTATTACTTTAATAATTAATATAATTTATATTTAATTGTCAAATATACTAAAAGAAATTAATTTTACTTATAAATCATTCCGGAACGTAGACATGGCAAATAAATCCGGCCCCGCTGGGGCCCGCCCGCCCCCGCCCCGAAATTAGCGGGGAAAACCCGGTTTAACCGGGGGCGGGTGCGGGTGCGGGTAAAACCCGTTTTTTATTTACGGGTGCGGGTGCGGGGGCGGGTGATGGTAATACCCGCCCCGTACCCGCACCCGCCCCGCACCCGCCAATTAAATTTATTTTATTTTATTTGTTTTTAATAGTTTTATTACTTATTTACACTTTTTATACTTTTTAATATTATAATATTATGTTTATTAGAATTATTATTTATTTTTAAAAAAATAAAATTTAAATAAAACTATCAAACTTGAAAAATACTTTTAAAATAATTAAGTATTTAGTTTAATTATTTATTCTTAACTTTATTGAAAAAAATATAAATTTAAAAATAAAATAAAAATTTTATTCGGGCGGGTGCGGGTAACCCCGTTTCTTGTTGGGGGTGGGGGCGGGTGAACAAATTTTAGCCCCGAACGGGTGCGGGTGCGGGTGCGGGTCTGGGTCTGGGAGGCGGGTGCGGGTCTGGGTGTGCTTAAACCCGTCCCCCGACCCGCCCCGTTGCCATCCCTACCGGAACGAAACGAGTAGTAATTATTGATTTAAAAGAGATGTAAAAAAGTACTTACCTGTGACATATAAAAGTATCTTCTTAATTGGACGGTGATGACGGTCAAAACATTCTATCTCGCCTTCAGTTCCATTGTTTTTCAATTTACACATCCTGCCTTGTATTTCGCATGTTCTACAATTGGGTTTAGACCATTTCAAACCCAAATAATTCTGTTGATATCCCTGCCAGTACGGTAAAGAAACAATATCTAAAGTCTTGGTGCAGAGTATTATATCCAAATTCGAATCAAATAGTGTATCAGAAGACGCAACAACATAAACCGGACAGGCTAATGAGCTACAATGGAGGAAAGTGAAATTATAAGTGAAGTCAGGATCCCCGTCTATTTTAAAAGGAGACATCTGTGATTGTGATTGATAGAGCTTCAAAAACTGTCTTGGAAGGCAATTCTCAGGGTCAGATACGAGTAATTGTTGATCTTGATAATTTATACTTGTGACTTCGAGTATAATTGAGCCCGAATGTGAAGGAAGCTCAATTAGGGTTTTGTGTGTGTCTGAACAAGTAAGATCGAAGCCGGTATAACTGCATCCGTTTTCTGTTTCATTGTCTTTAAGTCGGAAGGGAAATCGGATTGACGGGCCGTCACGTCCGCATCTGGATTCCCTTCCGCTACAACCACTAACTCGCCACATCACACCGTTGCAAACCACTATGAGAATCATGACCACCACCATATTTGAAGAGGTTGCCATTTTTAGTAAGTATGATTGATACTTGATAAATAAGTACTGAATAATTTTATTCCATGAGATGATAGCATTAGAGATATAGGAGTAGTAGTTTGATAAAATATGTTTGGAACCAGACTTTTTTTATTGCATTATTAATTCATGACGTAAACCTTACTGTTTAAAAATCCACCATTGACGATTGTTCTATTCAATCTAAACACGTAGTTTAAATTTCTACTCGTTTTAAAATGACTTAAAACGATTGTGATAAAATTATATTTTGTTAAAATTAATTTTATTAATATATGAAAAGTAGTGTACAGTGTAATACAATTGAAAAATAATAATTAAATTGAGAGTGAAAATCATTTTAATACAAAAAGAATCTAAGAGTACTTAAAATTACAAACCCAGATAAAAGATAAAAAATATTGGTTTTAAATTTTGTACCTTACGAACAAATTTTACAACAACTATTATAACACATAAATTCATCCATAGCAATCAATTCATAAATCACAGTATCAAAATTTTGAAACAAGATAAACCCACTAAGGAAAAACTACCAAAATTGATAGGAAGAATCAAAACATAATTCTATTGAATGAAATGATTAAATATAAGTAATCATCGTGATGATGTTACTAGATTTTTCCATTTCCATCATCCACCTAATCCAATTGGCACAACGTGATCTCATGCGAAGAGCAATACTTGTTTTCTTCCTAAGGTAATCTCATGTAAATATCAATATATACACACATTTAGATGTATTTTAAATCAAAGTTCGACATTATATGAGAGGTAAATATCAAGGAAATTTTTTAATCCATCTTATGGAGAAAAATTAAACCTATGCATTTTTAAAATGCCTTTTTAAAATCGGAAATATATTTCTGCTGCACACCATATTTTAAGAAATTTGGATAAAAATTGAAAATATACTTCACGTTTTCACCGTAGCAGAAAAATGAGTTAAATTAAGGTATATAATTTAGTACATAATATATAAATTAAGGTTGGCTAATTTTTGTATATAATTTAATACTGTTTATCTAAACTCCCAACTAGCGTAAGATTTAGCAGACATGTTATAAAAATAACTAGAAAGTATTTATGAACACCCATAGCGAATATCTGAATTCTCAAACCTATCTTTGAAGCTTGTACGACAAACCAAGATCAACAGTAAAACATAACATTTTTGACGTTATGTAAGATAGATGGCAGGGTCGCCACAAAGTTGGTGGTACTCCTATTACCACTTGCAGAACCAGAATTAGAATTTTCAACTCCGCAGATGTAATATCCAGCACTGAAAGCTAACAAGTGTGCATAATAAGCAGGAGAAACTGCATACAAGTATTAGAAGACTTCTAAATAACAAAACATTGGGAAATTATTCTCAATTCAGTCTCACATCCACGCTTTATTCTATCTGCATAACAAAACAATTTGATTTAACAAAATAAAATTAAACATTAATATTTGATTTAGACAGATAAAAAAATTATTGTATGTTTTACTATTAAAATCAGGCAAGGATTGGGAAATTTTTTTGATAGTGGAAATGCCATAAAGCGCGGACCAAGATCCGTGATACCAAAGCCAAAATAAGAATGAGGAAGAAAAAGATATCGTGATCAATAATTGTCTTTCCATCCTGCTTTGTTCTATCAAGTATTTCCTTGCACTTCTTGTTAAGTTCGACAAGCTCTTTTTCAATTTGATTTGGATTCCCTTAGAAAATTGGTACCAAAGGATCTGGATTGAAAGTCTGGTACAGGAAATAAACAAAAGTCTGGTTTAAAATCGGAAGTATACTTCCGGTTTGCACCCAACTCTTTCAACGTGATTTGCATAATATAGAGTGCGAACCAAAAATATACTTCCGATTTTTAGGGGCATTTCAGGAATTTCACGTGATGTCTAAGAAGACCATGGAGTGGAATAAGAAATTGTTAAATATCAACACCTCTTTCCTTTCGACTAAAAGTGTTCTTTGATACTCTTCTTCTTTTAATACTGTTTATCTAATTTAATACTGTTTATCTAAACTCCCAACTAGCGTAAGATTTAGCAGACATGTTATAAAAATAACTAGAAAGTACTTACTACAGGCTCCAGGAATTGAGATGACGACGAAAGTCACCAATACGTTCCCCGCAGAGCGTGATTCCCCGCAGAACACAATCTCCACAGAAGTGTCACTCACCACAAACCTTCTCCATCGGAATATACATCAGTCTCCAAGCAGTAACACTTCATCCCCAGCAGAGATATCTATCTCCAGCAAATATCTCTCAGCATTTCCCCTGTTTTCTCCAGGAGTAGTATCCAGACTTGGAACTTGGTCAGATAGTGCATCGGAGGAAACCTACTCCTCTTATACCTCAGCCAGAGATTACAACGGGCCCCAGATCCTTCTAACTTGGTCTCCATAGCTATCAAATGCTCTCCGACAAGATTTACACTTAAAATCCCGGTAGGCGCCTCTTCACTTTTCCGGGATCTACACAAGATCCCCAGCATTGCCTCCGGACTCTCCAGACTTGACAATATCTAAGCCCAGACTTGGTCGGATAGTGCATCGGAGGAATCAAAGTTCTTCTCTTCTCGGGATCTCCATCCCCAAGCAGTCGAAATCCTCAAGCAGGACATCTACATCTTCTTCAAGATGGATATGTTTTGAAATACCACACATCCATCATTCATACATTTCTCATAATATATGCATATGTAATTCATACACATTGTCATGCATCATACTTTGCATAAAGCTAACAATATTACATCAAAGTTTCTCTTGTTTTCTCCAAAGCAATTGAAAGTCATTTCGCATAGCGGTCGAATTAAGACCGAATCGAGACGGAAAACTATCTAAAGACCATACAGTTGTCCTCCGAACAAGCGATTCGGGATTAACACCGAATCGAGACGGAAAACTATCAAGCAACCACCCTCGTTGTCCTCCGACGCGGATCCGAGATTAATACGAAGCTAGGCGGAAACCTTATCCGACGATCACAAGTTATCCTCCGATAACGGTGGATCGACACCGATGCCTGACGAGGGAAATATCCATATTTTGTCAAACTATTATCCCCTCGGAGCGATCGACCGAAGAACTATTCGACCCTCTCTTATTATCAGCAACTACGATAGTGCGACTTAGTTGCCTTGGATGGCATCTTAAGCCCATCTCCGACTACTTGTCAACATTTCTCAGCTTTTAGAATGCTGCATATTTGGTTAAAAATCAATAACTTCATTCAAAGATGAGCACGAAGTCTAACGTACGACTCCCTCTGGATGGCATTTGTCATACCCCAAAATTTTCCCTCCATCTTCTCAAGATATTCCATACATCCATACTCAAAGATTCCTCAAGAGTTGATCAGATGAACTCTCTCCTAGACAATCAACCCAAACTAGGGTTTGGTATTTCTCAGATCCAGATGGACTTCCAACCTCTCCAATGGTCTTCATACCTCCTCATATGCTTCAAAGATTCTCCATGTCAAGTTTCAAGCCTTACAAGTCAAGTTTCCTCAAACAATTGCTCAGATGTTTGAAAATCAGTTGTATTGGACAAAAGTCAGCGTGGTCAACATACAGATCAAAACTTCGATTTTGGTCAACTTCCTCATTTTGAAGTTACATTCATCATTTGATCAAGGGTTGATCATGATTCATCAAGAAAACTCAAGATTTGCACAAAAGTCGAACTTTCTAAATTAGGGTTTCTAGATGAAAAGTCAATGAACTTTGGTGATCATAACTTTCTCATACTTTCTCGAAATTTTCCACCACCTCTTGTTTTGAAGGAAATTCAATTCTCTACAACTTCATGTCTCACAAGAATGTCCAAAAAATGCTTCATTTGAGAGGTATAGCTCAAAACATTACAGGTCCTTTTCAAAGTCAACAAAACGCCAACTTTTTGTTTTGAAGATATATTGAGCATGGTAACTCCAATTTAAGTGAAACCAAAGACATTGTTTAGAGGACTCTTAGAGCTTTCCAAAAAGTCCAAGAACTCTCAAAAATGTGGAAAATTGAGCAAGTTACACTATTCAGAAGTTGGGCAATTTTGGACAATTGCAAAAGGACATTTTGGTCAAAATGCAAAATTTTCCAAATGGGCTTATAATCTTTTGATCCAAACTTGTTCATGATGTTATTCTTGACCCATAAATGCTTGGTATTGTGGATTTTCTATTTTCATGATTTATATTTGAATTTTACAACATTTAATTCAAAAATAAATTATGTAAAATATGAAAATTAAGTTTCTTTTTCAAATAAGTTGGATTTATATCTTTCTTAATGTCCAAGAAAGCCCACACAATTGCCAAATTAAGTGACTCATGCACATGGAAAGAAAAATCAAGTTTTAAAGGAAATTTGATTTTATTTATTGGAAAATATTTGCACATTCAATTTCCAATCTTTTTCCTTGATTTTTCTCTTCGATCTCTTCTATAAATTGCCAGCATTGTGTACAAACCAAGAGGACGAACCCTAACCTAAAAACAAACCCAAACTCTTGCAAAAATTTTCTCAATTCTTGAAAATTCGAATTTTATTCTCCAGCCTTTCTCAACCTCTTCCAGCCATCCAAACGTGCTCAAGGGGTAAGTATGAGTAAGAATACATCATTGGTATTGATTAAAACAAGCTAAATCGTGCCATACACATTCATACATATTTGAATTTTTCTTGAAATTGAATTTTATTATTCTGCGTGCTTTAATCGTTTCTAATGGTTTGAATGTGTTCATGTGGTTATACTTGACTAATCTGGGCCATCGTTTGAGAGGTTGAACGTGAGAATCGCGTTTTGCCATTATTAGGGTTTCGGGAACTGTTTCGTTCGAACCGGCCTGTACAGGTCGATTCAGTCAAAAATAACACCACCAATGGATTCAGGAGGTCCGATTTAGGTGGACAAGGTCTCTCCTTTCTGTTTATTTCGCGTGTTTTGCAGGATCTAAGAACCTCCTTGCCGGAGAAGACGACCGGAGCTAGGGCTCCGGCGTCGTGGACTTTCTTTGACCGGCGTGTGCATGCGTGGCGAAAACAAGCAATCTGATTCGTCCATCCAGTCAACCGGGGTCCACGCGTGCTGATTTTGATTTTCAAACATCCCTGACGCGTGTACACTTATATTCAAATGATTTCAACTTTCCCAACACCAAGTGTCAAGTGGTCTGATGGTTAAGGCGCTCACTGTGTGTAGATACCCCTCAGGGTCACGAGTTCGATCCACTCCGGGGCTGGTTTTGCTATTTTCTCTCACAAACTCATATTTTCTAACTATTTTCTATTTTTCTAATTATTTTAATATTTTCATATCATTTTAATTTCTTTTCATATTTTTATTCTGCATTAAAAAATTATCAAAAATTAATTTTCTTTTTGCATTACTTTCATAAAAATCTTTATTTAATTTAATAAATTTAAAATATAATTTTTGCATGCATATTTATTTTTATTCATAATTTAGCATTTAAATCACTTTTAATTGCATTTTAATTATTAAATCTTTTTCCAAAAATTCCCAAAAAATTATCTTAGTATATTTATCTTATTTCCAGCATATATTAATTTTCTCATATTAAAATTTGTATTTTTCTAACATTTTTTCCCTTGTTCGATTCGTATTGCATTTTCCGATCTCTTTTTTTTACAGGTTGATCCGTTTCAGATGGTTTTCTCTTTATCGTTTGATTGTATTATTATTTTTCCAATCATGTAATTGTCTATGGGTTGTAATAGTTTAATTTAGGGTTTTACCTTCCGCATTTTAAATTATGTATCTGCCCCAAAGCCATGTAATAGCGTAGGATTTACTTTCCGCACTTTTTACATTCCGCATTTTACTTTCCGCACCCTATAAACTGCTAGTAATTAGGCGTGTATGGCAAGATAATAATGAACATAGCCCGCTAATTTTCAAGATAACATATTCTGAAATCAACACACTCTCTCACACATGCACCCCTTAGGGTAATTCTCTCTCGACGCCTTTCGATTTCAAACAATGGTCATGTCCCTCGAACGTAGAGGTATTCTAGCACCGTTGCCTTCAAAACAAATCATCATAGTCCCTTCGATACAAAGATCATAGACCCACGATGTCGCCTCCGAATACATGATCTTGACCCTCGATTGTCGCCTCGAAAATGATGATAGTCCTTGAATGTGCTAGGATACTTCCTACAAGTTGCCTTATGACCATCGATGTCCCTTCGAATGTCCCGCTTACATCCAACGAATGGAGCTACCTACTAACTAATGGTATGGTTAGCGCTATTCTAAAGGAACATAAAATACGAAAACGACTTATTCTGAGTAGGTAATAAGACTTTTAGTTGCTTGCTCCATCAAAATACTTTTCACACCACACACTTTTGTCAAAGTTCAAATTCTTTTCAAAACGAAACATTTCCGAACACTTTGTATACATTCCTACATGAATCATTACAAAGTCAAAGCGAAATGCCTTTTCAAAACATTCTTTTCAAACACACAGAAAGCACAAATTTCAAAGTGATCTAGAAAGCAACTAAGAGCCCGTAGATAACTACGGATGAAAAGGGGTGCTAATACCTTCCCTTTTCATAACCTTCTCCCTTACTCAGAATCTAACGAAGGTCTTTTTCTGTACTTTTACCTTCCCTTAATTGGATAAAAATAAAAGTCGGTGGCGACTCTTGCTATCCGCACATTTGGATACAAAGAATCCTACAAAGTCAGTTCACCGTGTTACAGAACTGGCGACTCTGCTGGGGAAACCCTAAAAGAGAGAATTACCTTAGGGATTTCTAGATAACCTTTATCGCTTTCTGTTTGACTTGCTTGCTTTATCTTTAAGGGTTGCTTGGGTATTATATTGTTGGGGGATCCTACACCCGGATCCGGGTTTCCTTTTAGGTAAGTGGCATTAGATCATTGCGACCGCTAGACGTATAACTAAACGGTCAACATGATGGCTACGTTAGCGTGACACTTTGGTTGTCCCGATGCTCCTCATTCCCAAGTTGAGGATAGTATTTGGCTTCTGCGTGGTGTCATCGGCTAATTAAACTTTTAGAACCTTAATTGACCCGTCTTGGCCATTAGAAGGTAGTGAGATGGCGGCTTTGGTGTGACCGAGGTTGGTTGATACTCGATGCTACGCTCATTGAGATCGGACTTTTGGGACATTTTCGATCGACCACTTGGTAGTCGTATTGAAATAAGCGCCTCGAGAAAGATCAATGATGTGAGATTCCTAGAACCCGGTTACTATTATAGGACAGGATGAACCAACTCAAACTTTTGGTGGGGTAATCACCTATACCTCATGCAAGCCTTATACCTAGGCTCATTGTGTGAATTGTTTGTGTGTGCTAAACATGACATCATGACATCATTTGCATTGCATATCATCTCTAACCATTTCAAGGACCTAGGGATTTATCTTTGCTCTGTTTTGTAGGGTTATGGCTTCTAGAAAGACTATCCGAATCAACTTCATGGGTATACCTTCTCAGCTCAAAGAATTGGTTTCAGAAATTCCCGACCATGCTCAGTTCATCAAAAGACATGGTTATCTACTTGACTTGGTTATCTCCGGTTTTGAAAACGATATGATGCATGTCCTATTCCGGTTCTTTGATCAAAACACCATTGCTTTACATTTCAGTTATCAGTTGGTTCCTACCTTGGAAGAGTTCTCTAAGCTACTTGGGGTACCTATTCTTGACCAAATGCCATTCACCGGTTTAGAAAAGGTTCCTAGGTATGAAGACATTGCATCAACCTTACATCTTAAGCGCTCAGACATTGAAGCTAATTGGGAAACTAGAAGCGGAGTTAAGGGTTTACTTTCTAAGTTCCTAATTAAGAAAGCCCGAGAATTCCTCAAAGTTATGAGTTTCCATGCATTTGAAAACATTGTGGCCTTGCTAATTTATGGTTTGGTTCTATTCCCTAACTCGGATCAATTCATAGATGTCAACGCCATCAAGTTGTTCCTTACCCGTAATCCAGTTCCTACTTTGCTTGGAGACATCCTACATTCTCTCCACACTCGTACTACTAAGAGACAAGGAACTCTCATGTGTTGCATACCGTTACTTTCCAGGTGGTTTATTTCGCACCTTCCTCCATCAGTTTTGAAGAATGAACAAAGGATGAAATGGTCTCAAAGACTAATGTCACTCTCTCATTCAGATATCCGTTGGAGTCTTTTCTCTCAAAAGGACTTCACATTCATTGAGCGTTGTGGAGAATTCCCTAATGTACCACTCCTTGGTATAAGGGGAGGTATTACACAACCCTTCTCTAGCTCTACGTCGGTTTGGTTTTGCTCGAAGATGGTCCTCATGACATGCTTCTCCAAGATATTGTGTTCGACTGACCACGATCTCGAGTGCAGTCGAAGGTTCATACATGCTTGGGGCATGGTAAAGAAGACTGATACCAAGACTTTGGGGCACCAAAACCCCACTCCTTGGGAACCTTACCTCAAATGGGTGCGAGCTCGAGCTCAAAACCTCATGATGCCATTCGCGCCTGTTCTACCAGTGATTATGGAACCTGTTGCTATAGGTGACATACCCTATACTGTTCTCCATCCCGATATGCCTACTGATTTTGAAGACTTGAAGAGATCCTGGATTCAACTAAAGGAAGAAAAGGATACATTCGAAGCTCAGTGTTATGCAAGTGAGAAGAAAGTGCTAGAGTTGACCAAGCTACTTCACGAGGAGCGCAACATCAACGCCTACCTCGGCACCAAGAGGAAGCGCCCATGGGAGACCTAGAAGCTTTATGATTTATATGTTTTTCTTTTATTGTTTTGAACTATCTTTTGTACCTAAAAAGAAAAGGAATAAAAAGAGAACTAATATTTGTTTGTTCATTGCTTGTCTAACAAATTTAAATCCTAGAGGTCCTTGAAAACATTGCATGGCATTCGCATAAACATTGCATATCATAGCATAACATTGCATCATAGGTACATTGGAGATTGGTTTTCTCATTTTCTCGCTATTTATTTTAGCAGAAATGGCTCTCGAACAAACTGTCAAAGATCTCCAGGCTCAGAATGCTCAGTTTCAGCAGATGTTCACTAGCTTGGTCCAAAGCCAAGAAGATCTGAAGAAGCTCATCAGCAGAAAGAAGAAGGTTGTGGGTCTACTCAACATGGGCGACGCTACAAAGGTGGTCCTAAAAGAGTCGGTCGGATCGAGCTCTGAAGGAAGTGTCAAAGCGAGGGAGTGTCAAGGGTATGAAGATGACCGACGTGAGCACGAAAAGAGAGAGAGGCGTTCGACTATAGCCGATACTACGATGAAGATGATAAGTACAAGCAACTTGAAGACCGTCTGAATGCTGTGGAAAACCTGAAGATGTCCGGGTTGAATTTTGATGATCTGAGTCTTGTCCCTGGTGTTGTGATTCCTCCCAAGTTCAAAGTTCCTACCTTTGCCAAATATGATGGCATTTCTTGCCCTAAGTCGCATTTGAAGTCCTATGTTCGGAAGATTAACCCCTTGATATGAAAGTTGTGGATGCACTATTTTCAAGAGAGTTTGTCCGGAACTCAGTTGGGGTGGTATTATCAGCTAGAGAATGATCGTATCCGTACTTGGAGTGATTTAGCAGATGCTTTCTAGACGATGAGTACAACGAATTGACACCCACCGCATGCAACTACAAAGCATGTCTATGGGTCGTGATGAGAAGTTCAAGGAGTATGCTCGAAGTGGAGAGATCTAGCGAGTTCAACCACCCTTGTCCAATAGGGAGTTGGTTGATATGTTTATGGGAACAACGACAGCCCGTTCTTCAATCATCGATTGGAAACTCTTGACGGATTCACCGATATTATTGACGGCGTATCGGTATCAAAAGCGGAAAAATTGGTGGATTCATCATCAAATCTTTGAAGAGATCTTTTGGTGGTAAGAAAGAAGCTAATCTTGTGTATGGTCGAAAAGCCGAGCCAAAACGAGTGCTCAATACGTAGGGGTTGTGATCTCCACCCATCAGCACAACCTCGGAGACAGCAGCGTAACGAGCAGCGCGAGGCAGTTCTGATCAACATGCCATTGTCGCAAGCCTTGCAACACATGTTGAAAGCAGAGCTGATTACTTTGAGGGATCCTCCTCAGAATATCAACACTTCTTCTCCGAAATACAATCCTAATGCTAAGTGTGCTTACCATTCCAATAGCCCCGGATATAGTACTGATGATTGTTGGGCTCTGAAGAACAAGATTCAAGATATGATTGAAGCTAAGCAGATTGAGTTTGACCCTCCTGTTGAGACTTCGAATGTGATCAACGCTCCTATGCCTAACCATGACAAGAGTTCCAATACTGTGGGTGATGATACTTATGTCTTCAACATAGATGACTTGACCATTCCTCTGATGACCATTAAGAAAGATTTGCTGCAAGCCGGTGTCAATCCAGGATGCCCAGAGAATTGCCGTTGGTGCCCATCTGCACCTGATGGTTGTTCTTGGTTGAGAAGACGTGTTCAGTGCATGATGGATAACCGTGAGATACTATTTCTGAAACCACCTGTGCAGAAGCTGTGTGAAGGCATGTCTAAGCTGAAGATCGAAGATGTGAATGAAACTGTACCAGATGTGTGGGATACCTTGGGGCAGCCAAGTGGAAAGTATGATTACATGGTGAAGTACTTTGTTCCTGAGAGTTACAAGATTCCTATTGAAGATGTTAAAGTGACCGGATGGGGTGACGATTTCCCAGAAGACTATGCCGATGTTAACACGATAAGGATTTCCTCTGCTGATCCTGTGCCTAGAGTGGCACCCCTCATTATCACTTCTCCAAGACCAGTTCCATATTCCTCTGACAAGGCTATCCCTTGGAATTATGGATCTGATGTTTACTACCATGGCGTCAAGCAAGACCCTCTGACCATTGAAGATCTTACAGTTGAAGCCACCATTCCCGACATTGACCACATCACCGGATCAAGTAAGGTGACCAGAACCGGAAGAGTGTTCTCTCCAGAAATCTCTCCTCCAAAAGACACCGCGACTCCAGCTCGCATTCCAGCTACTCAACCAATGTCCCCGGCCGGAGGAAAGAACGTTGACTCATCTGCTCGACCAAGGAAGTTCTCAAGCCACCTCGAACAAGAAATGGAGGAAATGCGAAGATTATCAAGAAGAGTGACTACAATGTTGTGGAACAATTGGGACAGACTCCGTCCAAGATCTCCATGCTTGCTCTGCTCTTGTGCTCCGAGGCTCATGCTAACGCCTTGGTGAAGTTTAGAAGAATGCTCACGTGCCGAAGACACTCTTGATCAATTTGAAGTTTGTATTGCTAGCTGGCCAACAACGGCCTGAACTTCGATCTTGATTTGACTCTGTGGAAAGAAACACAACAAAGCCTTGCACATCTACATTGAATGCAAGGTGTGACTTTATCTCATGTTTTGGTGGATCTTGGTTGCTCGAATATCCTACCAAGAGCTTTTGATCGACTTGATTGGTTGAGACCGGTGACATCATTGTGAGAGCTTTGATGGTTCTAAGCAAAGCGGTACTTGGAGAGCTCACTCACTGTTAAAGTTGGTTCCCGGACTTTTGACTCTACATTCTTTGTCATGGACATCCGTCCGACTTATTCTTACTACTTGGGCCCTTGGATACATGGGGCGTACACCTCACCTTACATCGAGCGAAGTACGGTAAAGGAAGGTTGTTACAGTGTGTGGTGAAGAAGAATATATGGTCAGTCATTTACAGTCATTCCGTTATCTCGAGATGGAGGGTGAATTCTTTGAAACTCCCTGTCAAGCTTTTGAAACAGTCCCCAGAGTCATGCATGTTGGCTCTCCTATTACTCCCGAAGTTACACAAGTTCCTCCTAGGATGGCCTCGCTGAAAGATGCTCAAGCTGCAGTTGAAGAGGGTGGTAGTGCTATTTGGGGGCAGCTCCCTGATCTTCCTTTCAAGTTTGACAAGACCGGTTTAGGCTTCACTATCAAGGACGAAGATGATCGCATGACGCGCCAACTTCCTTTCCACATCGGCCAGTGGAATCCATGCTATAGAGACGGACACGACATCGACAAGTGGATCTTTCAACTCCGGATCATGGGCTCGACAATTGGAAGGCGAAGATGTCATACCAATCTCCTTTAGTCGGGAGTAATTATTTTGTCTTGTTTGCTTTTCGTATTTTCTTTATGTTTTGAACAATAAACTCTAAAGCTGGTGCCTTGCCGGGGCATTATGGCTCGTTCGAGGTTATTATCATCGTTTGCGTATTTTCATTCAATAAATTCGTTGGACTTTGCATTCAATTGTGTTTTCTTTCTTTTACTTTATCACCCCTTCAAAAGGCTATGTGTTCTTACACACCCACGTGATACTGATCTACGAATCTATTAATAACAGCTATGCTAGTGCTAAATATGACTTGATAATCCGATCTACCAAGCGAAGGCGAAGTGAGGAAGATTGTGAAGTTCCGGAGAACTTGTCCCCTTTCTGACAAGAAGATCGAGTTATACAGCCACACGAAGAGCAGATCGAGGTTGTAAATTTGGGTACTAACGAAGATAGAAAAGAGATCAAGATAGGAGCGGGTCTTGAGAACAGTGTTAAAGAAAGGTTGATTCAGATGCTACGAGACTACATTGAGGCTTTTGCTTGGTCATATGAAGACATGCCTGGTCTAGACACCGATATTGTGGTACATCGGTTGCCAACGAAAGAAGGTTTTCTCCCAGTGAAACAGAAGGTCCGTCGTATGCGTCCTGAGATGTCAGAGAAAATCAAAGCCGAAGTTATGAAGCAGTTCAACGCCGGTTTTCTAGCTGTTACTTCTTATCCGCAATGGGTTGCAAATGTGGTACCCGTACCTAAGAAGGATGGTAAAATGCGCATGTGTGTGGATTACAGAGATCTGAACAAAGCAAGTCCGAAAGATGATTTCCCACTTCCTCATATTGATGTTTTGGTTGACAACACCGCTCAGCATAAGATCTTCTCCTTCATGGATGGTTTCTCCGGTTACAATCAGATCAAAATGGCTCCCGAAGACATGGAAAAGACTACTTTTGTTACACAGTGGGGTACTTTCTGTTACAAGGTTATGTCGTTCGGACTGAAGAACGCAGGCGCCACTTACCAACGTGCCATGGTGGCATTATTTCATGACATGATTCATCACGAGATAGAGGTCTACGTCGACGACATGATAGCTAGATCACAGACAGAAGAAGAGCACCTTGATCATTTGCAGAAATTATTTGACAGATTGAAAAAGTACAGACTGAGACTTAATCCTAACAAGTGCACCTTTGGAGTCAGATCCGGTAAACTCCTAGGGTTTGTTGTCAGTGGTAAAGGTATTGAAGTTGATCCCGCCAAGGTTAAAGCCATACAAGAGATGCCAGCTCCCCGTACTGAGAAGGAAGTTAGAGGTTTCTTGGGCCGTTTGAACTACATTGCCAGATTCATTGCACACCTAACTGCTACTTGCGAGCCAATCTTCAAGTTACTAAAGAAGGATCAAGTAGTGGAATGGAATGCGATTGCGGATCGCTTTGACAAAATCAAGGAGTACCCAGAATCCTCCTATCTAATGCCTTTGCCGAAGGAAGACCTCTTATCATGTACTTGCAGTATTAGAGAACTCAATGGGGTGCGTGTTGGGGCAAGATGGCGAGTGCAGTCGAAAAAGAGCATGCAATATACTACCTTAGCAAAAGTTTACCATTGTGAAACAAGATACTCACTTGAGAAAACTTGCAACGCTTTGGCTTGCTGCTCACGACTAAGACAAGATATGTTGACTCACACTACCTTGTTGATTTCAAGATGGATCCTATAAAATACATATTTGAGAAACCACTCTCGGAAGAATAGCAAGATGGCAAATGATCTTGACCGAATATGACATCGGTACACTTCTCGAGAAGATCAAAGGAAGTGTAGCCGATCATTTGGCTCATCAAGCCGTAGCGACTATCGATCTATGCGGTTCGAATTTCGGATGAAGATGTTTTGCTAATTCGATTGGGAAGAACCGGCCAGACGAAGGACACGAACAAGGATCCCGATGGACCATGGTTTTGATGGAGCCTCAAACGCACTTGGCAATGGCATTGGCGCCATCATCCATCCTGCGAGCGGACATCGCCTTTCACCGCCAGATTATGTTTCATTGCAAACACATGGCAGTATGGGCGTGCATCATGGGCATCAAAGCGCCATTGACTTAAGAATCAAGTTCTTGCAAGTGTATGGAGACTCAGCTTTAGTGATCAGTCAGATTAAAGGCGAGTGGGATACGAAGCATCCGAATCTCATTCCGTACCGAGAGCATGTTCTGAGCTTGATCCCCTACTTCGAAGAGATTACCTTTGACCACATTCCACGAGAAGAGAATCAGTTGGCAGACGCATTGGCTACTATGTCATCTATGTTCAAGGTTAGGTGGGACAATGAGGCTCCCCAGATCATCATTGAGAGGTTTGACGAACCAGCATATTGTTGTGAGCTTGACACATAAGAGAAACCTTGGTACTACTGACGTGAAGGTATCTTGAGACTCGGGAATATCCATGAGGGCATCCGTCAATGATAAGAAATTCATGAGAAGATTTGCATCCAAATTCTTCCTCAGCAACGGCATCTTGTACAAGCGCAATCACGACACGTGCTTACTACTGCGTGTAGAGCGGAAAGCAATGAGCGTATCATGGAAGAGTTACGGCGCATTTGGTACCCTCCGGTGGGCATCGATGGCTAAGAAGATTACGAGACAGGTTACTTTTGGTCCACCATGGGCGATTGTCACCGTTACGCTCGATCTTGTCACAAGTGCGGTTATCCGGACAAAGTACGTACCTCGGTACCTCGATGTTCTAACAGCTCCTTGGCCTTCGCAATGTGGGGCATTGACATGATTGGAGAAATCAAGCCCACGACTTCAACGGACATCGTTTCATCCTTGTGGCAATTGACTATTTCACCAAATGGGTAGAAGCGGCCTCGTTGCATCTGTTACCAAGAATGTTGTGGCTCGATTCATCAAGCATAATCTTATCATCGATATGGCACTCCGAAAGGATTATCACGGATAACGGCTCTAATCTCAACAATAAGATGATCCTTTGAACTCGCACGCGATTCAAGATCAAGCATCACAACTCTTCTCCTTATCGGCCTAAAATGAATGGCTGATGGAAGCCGCCAACAAGAATATTAAGAAGATTATCTGAGAAGATGCGGTGACTTACAAAGATTGGCATGAGATGTTACCATTTGCTCTTCATGGTTATCGCTTTCTGATGCGGACATCAGCGAGGGCAACCCCTTCTCTTGTGTACGATGCAGGCGTCTACCCATCGAGGTTCGGATACCTCAACGAGTCCTCGGGGCGCAAAATTAAGCGAGGCGATTGGGTCCAGACTCGCCTTGACCGATCAACTTGATCGATGAGAAGCGACTCGCATCCATCGCCATGGGCAGATTTATCGAGCGAATGATCGAGCATTTAACAAGAAGGTCAAGCACCGAGTCTACCAAGTCGGTGATCTAGTAGTCAAGCGCATCATTCTCCCACAAGGTGATCGGGGCAGTGGACTCCCACCTATGAAGGGCCATTTGTAGTCAAGGCAGTATTTTCGGTAGGCTATGATACTTAGCACCATGGATGGTGAAGACTTCCCACACCACAGAACACGACATAGTCAAAAATACTACGCATAAAAAGAGACCCGCTAGGTCGGTGGCCTAAGCAAAATAAGGGCATCTGGCGAACCAAAGGGTTCGGGAAAAGTTAAGGATATATACAAAACATGTACACCCGGTCGAAAACACGAAAAGCGACTTGGGCAAAAAGGGTATCATTGGGAAAACCGAAAGGGCGGTCTAGGCAAAAGTTAGGGATTTAAGCGTACGACTATGTCTCGTCCCGATCACCTACTTCCAGACCACCATCAACATTCAAGTTCAAATGGAGAAGATCAATTCACTCACTTTCTACTGACAGCAAGGAGATGAGATAGTTGAAATATATGAGTACTAGCATAGTTGGAACTTAACGAGATTGTTTCCGCATAGCCTTTACCTTTCTCTTGTATAAACTACTCGGCCATACGCCATCTTTCAAATAAATGCAAGTTTTCCTTCTCTTTACAATTCTTGTTGTTGTTGTTGCTTGCATAAAGTCCAAACGCATGCTTTGAGTGATTATATGCATCTGACAATAAGAACTTATTCACAAACATACGAAAAGTGAACGTACAAAAGTACTTACTGCAGGCTTCAGGAATTGTGATGACGACGAAAGTCACCAATACGTTCCCCACAGAACACAATCTCCACAGAGTTACCACTTGTTACAAATTCTCCCCGGCGGAGTACAAATCCTCTTTCACTAGTCCTAAGCTTTATCATTATCAGCAGTCTTGTCTCCAGCAGAGACATTTATCCCCAACAGGATGCATCCCAACAATTCTCCTTTCCCCGGCAGCAGCAGTGTCTAGACTCGAAACTTGGTCAGATAGTGCATCGGAGGAAGCTTACATCTTTTATTCCCCAACCAGATCCTTCCAACTCGGTCTCCAGGCGATTGTCGAATACTCCTCAGCGGAATCTATACACAAAATTCTCCAGTAGAGTACCTCCCAGCCTCTCCCAACAGAGCGCCTCTTGAGCTATCCCCAGCAGGGTCTATAAACGAGATCTTTGGCGACACGCTCTTCAGTCTCCCCAGCAGTATCTAGGCTCGAGACTCGGTCAGATAGTGCATCAGAGGATTCAAAGCTACCTTCCTTCTCAAGGTCTCCGATCCATCCCATCCCCAAGCGGAAGTCAGAAATCCTCAAACAGAATGTTCACATCTTCCTCAAGATGGATATGTTTTGAAATACCACGGCATCCATCATTCATACATTACTCATACATGTCATATATCATTCATATGCATCGTCATGCATCATACTTTGCATAAAGCTAACAATATTCTGTCAAAATTTCCCTTGTTTTCTCCAAAACAGGTACAAGTTCATTTCTGACGCAAACAGGTCCAGGATTAACACCCGAATCCAGACGGGAAAACTATCTGAACGACCAACCTCGTTGTTCTCCAACAGCGGATCCAGGATTAATACCCGAAGCTAGACGGGAAACCTTATCCGAACGATCACAAGTTATCCTCCGATAACAGGCAGTGGATCAACACCCGATGCACAACAGGGAAAATATCCACATTTCGCCAATTACTATCCCCTCAGAGTAGTCAGCACGAAGAACTATTTTGACTCCTTCTTATTATCAACAGCAACTACAGAGTCTGGCATACGACTCAGTTGCCTTGGATGGCATCTTAAGCCCATCTCCGACTACTTGTCAACATTTCTCAGCTTTTAGAATGCTGCATATTTGGTTAAAAATCAATAACTTCATTCAAAGATGAGCACGAAGTCTAACGTACGACTCCCTCCGGATGGCATCTTAAGCCCATCTCCGCTCTCCTTTCCAGAAACATCTACAGAGCCTAGCGTACGGCTCGCTCCCCAGCATCGGTCTTTCAGGATGGCATCTTAAGCCCATCTCCGACGGTTCTCCTATCTATACAACAATCTCGAGCCTAGCGTACGACTCATCCCCCAGCGAAGTCTCCAACTTCCCCAAATGGCATCCGTAAGCCCATTCCCGCGTCATCAGCCGACAGCGAGTGCAAATTTTCAGGTGTACTCGAGTGTTCAATCATCTTCTACCTCCAGGTCACGAAAGGCAAAGCATGCCAATCTAACCCTTCCAGTACAAGAAGATTGAACAGGGGCAGCTGTCATACCCCAAAATTTTCCCTCCATCTTCTCAAGATATTCCATACATCCATACTCAAAGATTCCTCAAGAGTTGATCAGATGAACTCTCTCCTAGACAATCAACCCAAACTAGGGTTTGGTATTTCTCAGATCCAGATGGACTTCCAACCTCTCCAATGGTCTTCATACCTCCTCATATGCTTCAAAGATTCTCCATGTCAAGTTTCAAGCCTTACAAGTCAAGTTTCCTCAGACAATTGCTCAGATGTTTGAAAATCAGTTGTATTGGACAAAAAGTCAATTGTGGTCAACATACAGTCAAAACTTCTGATTTTTGGTCAACTTCCTCATTTTGAAGTTACATTCATCATTTGATCAAGGGTTGATCATGATTCATCAAGAAAACTCAAGATTTGCACAAAAGTCAAACTTTCTAAATTAGGGTTTCTAGATGAAAAGTCAACTGAACTTTGACTGATCATAACTTTCTCATACTTTCTCAGAAATTATTCCACCACCTCTTGTTTTGAAGGAAATTCAATTCTCTACAACTTCATGTCTCACAAGAATGTCCAAAAAATGCTTCATTTGAGAGGTATAGCTCAAAACATTACAGGTCCTTTTCAAAGCCAACAAAAAGTCAACTTTTTGTTTTGAAGATATATTGAGCATGGTAACTCCAATTTAAGTGAAACCAAAGACATTGTTTAGAGGACTCTTATAGATTTCCAAAAAGTCCAAGAACTCTCAAAAATGTGGAAAATTGAGCAAGTTACACTATTCAGAAGTTGGGCAATTTTGGACAATTGCACAAAAGGACATTTTGGTCAAAATGCAAAATTTTCCAAATGGGCTTATAATCTTTTGATCCAAACTTGTTCATGATGTTATTCTTGACCCATAAATGCTTGGTATTGTGGATTTTCTATTTTCATGATTTATATTTGAATTTTACAACATTTAATTCAAAAATAAATTATGTAAAATATGAAAATTAAGTTTCTTTTTCAAATAAGTTGGATTTATATCTTTCTTAATGTCCAAGAAAGCCCACACCAATTGCCAAATTCGTGACTCATGCACATGGAAAGAAAAAATCAAGTTTTAAAGGAAATTTGATTTTATTTATTGGAAAATATTTGCACATTCAATTTCCAATCTTTTTTCCTTGATTTTTCTCTTCCAATCTCTTCTATAAATTGCCAGCATTGTGTACAAACCAAGAGGACGAACCCTAACCTAAAAACAAACCCAAACTCTTGCAAAATTTTTCTCAATTCTTGAAAATTCGAATTTTATTCTCCAGCCTTTCTCAACCTCTTCCAGCCATCCAAACGTGCTCAGGGGGTAAGTATGAGTAAGAATACATCATTGGTATTGATTAAAACAAGCTAAATCGTGCCATACACATTCATACATATTTGAATTTTTCTTGAAATTGCATTTTATTATTCTGCGTGCTTTAATCGTTTCTAATGGTTTGAATGTGTTCATGTGGTTATACTTGACTAATCTGGGCCATCGTTTGAGAGGTTGAACGTGAGAATCGCGTTTTGCCATTATTAGGGTTTCGGGAACTGTTTCGTTCGAACCGGCCTGTACAGGTCGATTCAGTCAAAAATAACACCACCAATGGATTCAGGAGGTCCGATTTAGGTGGACAAGGTCTCTCCTTTCTGTTTATTTCGCGTGTTTTGCAGGATCTAAGAACCTCCTTGCCGGAGAAGACGACCGGAGCTAGGGCTCCGGCGTCGTGGACTTTCTTTGACCGGCGTGTGCATGCGTGGCGAAAACAAGCAATCTGATTCGTCCATCCAGTCAACCGGGGTCCACGCGTGCTGATTTTGATTTTCAAACATCCCTGACGCGTGTACACTTATATTCAAATGATTTCAACTTTCCCAACACCAAGTGTCAAGTGGTCTGATGGTTAAGGCGCTCACTGTGTGTAGATACCCCTCAGGGTCACGAGTTCGATCCACTCCGGGGCTGGTTTTGCTATTTTCTCTCACAAACTCATATTTTCTAACTATTTTCTATTTTTCTAATTATTTTAATATTTTCATATCATTTTAATTTCTTTTCATATTTTTATTCTGCATTAAAAAATTATCAAAAATTAATTTTCTTTTTGCATTACTTTCATAAAAATCTTTATTTAATTTAATAAATTTAAAATATAATTTTTGCATGCATATTTATTTTTATTCATAATTTAGCATTTAAATCACTTTTAATTGCATTTTAATTATTAAATCTTTTTCCAAAAATTCCCAAAAAATTATCTTAGTATATTTATCTTATTTCCAGCATATATTAATTTTCTCATATTAAAATTTGCATTTTTCTAACATTTTTTCCCTTGTTCGATTCGTATTGCATTTTCCGATCTCTTTTTTTTACAGGTTGATCCGTTTCAGATGGTTTTCTCTTTATCGTTTGATTGTATTATTATTTTTCCAGTCATGTAATTGTCTATGGATTGTAATAGTTTAATTTGGGGTTTTACCTTCCGCATTTTAAATTATGTATCTGCCCCAAAGCCATGTAATAGCGTAGGATTTACTTTCCGCACTTTTTACATTCCGCATTTTACTTTCCGCACCCTATAAACTGCTAGTAATTAGGCGTGTATGGCAAGATAATAATGAACATAGCCCGCTAATTTTCAAGATAACATATTCTGAAATCAACACACTCTCTCACACATGCACCCCTTAGGGTAATTCTCTCTCGACGCCTTTCGATTTCAAACAATGGTCATGTCCCTCGAACTTAGAGGTATTCTAGCACCGTTGCCTTCAAAACAAATCATCATAGTCCCTTCGATACAAAGATCATAGACCCACGATGTCGCCTCCGAATACATGATCTTGACCCTCGATTGTCGCCTACGAAAAATGATGATAGTCCCTTCGAATGTGCTAGGATACTTCCTACAAGTTGCCTTCTATGACCATCCGATGTCCCTTCGAATGTCCCACTTCCATCCAACGAATGGAGCTACCTACTAACTAATGGTATGGTTAGCGCTATTCTAAAGGAACATAAAATACGAAAACGACTTATTCTGAGTAGGTAATAAGACTTTTAGTTGCTTGCTCCATCAAAATACTTTTCACACCACACACTTTTGTCAAAGTTCAAATTCTTTTCAAAACGAAACATTTCCGAACACTTTGTATACATTCCTACATCAATCATTACAAAGTCAAAGCGAAATGCCTTTTCAAAACATTCTTTTCAAACACACAGAAAGCACAAATTTCAAAGTGATCTAGAAAGCAACTAAGAGCCCGTAGATAACTACGGATGAAAAGGGGTGCTAATACCTTCCCTTTTCATAACCTTCTCCCTTACTCAGAATCTAACGAAGGTCTTTTTAACTTTTACCTTCCCTTAATTGGATAAAAATAAAAGTCGGTGGCGACTCTTGCTATCCGCACATTTGGATACAAAAATCCTACAAAGTCAGTTCACCGTGTTCTGACATCTTAAGCCATCTCCTCTCTCTTTCCGAAACATCTACGAGCTGGCGTCGGCTCGCTAAAGATCGGTCTTTCAGGATGGCATCTTAAGCCCATCTCCGACGGTTCTCCTATCTATACAACAATCTCGAGCCTAGCGTACGACTCATCCCCCAGCGAAGTCTCCAACTTCCCCAAATGGCATCCGTAAGCCCATTCCCGCGTCATCGACAGCGAGTGCAAATTTTCAGGTGTACTCGAGTGTTCAATCATCTTCTACCTCCAGGTCACGAAAGGCAAAGCATGTCAATCTAACCCTTCCAGTACAAGAAGATTGAACAGGGGCAGCTGTCATACCCCAAAATTTGCCCTCCATTTTCTCAAGGCATTCCATACCTCCATGCTCAAGGATTCCTCAAGAGTTGATCAGACAAACTCTCTCCTAGACAATCAACCCAAACTAGGGTTTGGCATTTCTCAGATCTAGATGGGCTCCTAACACCTCCAATGATCATCATGCCTTCTCATATGCTTCAAAGATTCTCCATGTCAAGTTTCAAGCCTCACAAGTCAAGTTTCCTCAGACAGTTGCTCAGATGGTTGAAAATCAGTTGTATTGGGCAAAAAGTCAACTGTGGTCAACATACAGTCAAACTTCCTGATTTTTGGTCAACATCCTCATTTTGAAGTCACATTCATCATTTGATCAAGGGTTGATCATGATTCATCAAGAAAACTCAAGATTTGCTCAAAATTCAAACTTTCCAAATTAGGGTTTCTAGGTGAAAAGTCAACTGAACTTTGGTGATCATAACTTTCTCATACTTTCTCGAAATTTTTCCACCACCTCTTGTTTTGAAGGAAATTCAATTCTCTACAACTTCATGTCTCACAAGAATGTCCAAAAATGCTTCATTTGAGAGGTATAGCTCAAAACATTCTGGTCCTTTTCAAAGTCAACAAAAGTAAACTTTTGTTTTGAGGATATATTGAGCATGGTAACTCAATTGAGATGAAACCAAAGACATTGTTTAGAGGACTCTTAGAGCTTTCCAAAAGTCCAAGAACTCTCAAAATGTGGAAAATTGAGCAAGATACACCATTCACAAGTTGGGCAATTTTGAAAGAATGCACAAAGAGGGATACTTCTAAAAATCAAATTTTTTGCAAATGGGCTTGCTTTTTCTTCATCCAAACTTATTCCTCATACAATTAGGAATATCCAAGCCCAATGCCACGAATTTTTGATTTATTTTTCTATTTAATTTGTAATTTATTCATTTAAATGCAAATTAAATTTAAAAATAAAGTAAAAATTAAAATTAATTACAAAGATTGATTTTATTCTTTCCTTGAGATCCAATCAACCCATTAAAAGCAATTTGAAATTTGATCAAATTGGCAAGATTGGATTGGAATTTAATCAAGTTTTGAAAATTTGATTTTATGCAAAAAATCAAATTTGATTTGCTTTGAATGGTGATTGATTCTTACCAAAAACAATGCCAAATCCTTCTACTATAAATACTTGAGGCATACCTATCAAAAGAGAACAGAAAAATTGCTCTAAGAACCCTTAAAAAATTTCAAAGAAACTTGTGAAAAAAGCAATTTGAATTGTTTTGCAGAGATTCAAGGTGTTTGAGGATTGAATAAGCATCCTCAAGGTCCGGAAGCTATTCAATCATCCCACGCATTGAAACGTCCAGAATCGTCCCAACCAAGTCACGGTTTGTGTCAATATAACTTGAAATCGAATCCATACATACAGCCATGTTTAATGTGTTTTGATTACATATTTGTGTTGCTAACGGTGTTTCTAAGCTTTCTGCATAGTTTGATTTGAGTTTCAGGGCAAAAATCACGAGATGCCATGGTTAGGGTTCCCTGTGCCGTTTTAGGGTTTCTCAAAATAGGACAAATTGGACAAAACGAATATCACCATCGTGTTTAGAATGATGAACCCAATCGAACCATGCCTTTGAATTGAATTTATATTGCTTGTGCTGGATTTTAGAATTTGCAGGGGTCATAGCGTCGAAGAAAGACCGACGCTAACTTTCAAATATTTGAAATGAAGAAGACGATGAATTGGCGCGAGCTCGTGGCAATAGAGGAACGACGCGTGTTTGATTCCACTAACTCCGTTCCATGACATGCTTGCACACATGGCGTAGTGGTAAAGGCGCCTCCTATTCACAGATACTCCTCCTGGTCATGAGTTCGATCCCTGTGGGCACCAGTTTTGTTTTCTTTTTCCAAACTTGCATATTTTTCTATTTTCTATTTTATTTAATATTTTCCATGCATTTTAATTCTTTTCATAATTTTATTTATGTATTAAAAAACCATCAAAAATTAATTTTCTTTTTACAGTATTTTCCTTAAATGTTTATTTAATTTATAAAATTAAAAAACTTAATTTTGCATGCATATTTATTTTTATTCATAATTTAGCATTAAATTCATTTTTAATTGCATTTAAATTACCAAATTGCATTTAAAAAATCCCAAAAAATTATTTTAGCATATTTATCTTATTTCCAGCATGTATTAATTTTCTCATATAAAAATTTGCATTTTTTCTAACATTTTTTCTCTTATTCAATTCATCTCGTATTTTCCGATTTTGTATTCTTTTACAGGTTGATCCGATTCAGACGTTTTTCTTTTATCGTTTTATTTTTTCCAATAATGTAACTGTTTATGGGATGTAATAGATTAAATTAGGCTTTTATTTTCCGCATCTTTCAGTTATGTATCTGCCCCAAAGCCATGTAATAGCGTAGGACATTTACCTTTCCGCATTTTACATTCCGCATTTTAATTTCCGCACCCTATAAACTACTAGTAATTAGGCGTGTATGGCAAGATAATAATTGAACATAGCCCACTAATTTCCAAGATAAAATATCTGAAATCAACACACTCTTTTCACACATGCACCCCTTAGGGTAATTCTCTCTCGTTGCCTTACGAACTCAAATGGTCATGTCCCTCGAACGTAGAGGTACTCTAGCACCGTTGCCTTCAAAACAAATCATCATAGTCCCATCGATACAAAGATCATAGACCCACGATGTCGCCTACGAATACATGATCTTGACCCTCGATTGTCGCCTACGAAAAATGATGATAGTCCCTTCGAATGTGCTAGGATACTTCCTACAAGTTGCCTTCTATGACCATCCGATGTCCCTTCGATTGTCCCGCTTACATCCAACGAATGGAGTTACCTATCAAACTAATGGTATGGATAACACTATTCTAAAGGAAAGTAAAACAAATACGAAAACGGCCAATTCTGAGTAGGTAATAAGACTTTTAGTTGCTTGCTCTATCAAAATACTTTTCGCACCTCACACTTTTTTTCAAAGTTCAAACTCTTTTCAAAACGAAACATTTCCGAACACTTTGTATACATTCCTACATGAATCATTACAAAGTCAAAGCGAAATGCCTTTTCAAAACATTCTTTTCAAACACACAGAAAGCACAAATTTCAAAGTGATCTAGAAAGCAACTAAGAGCCCGTAGATAACTACGGATGAAAAGGGGTGCTAATACCTTCCCTTTTCATAACCTTCTCCCTTACTCAGAATCTAACGAAGGTCTTTTTCTGTACTTTTACCTTCCCTTAATTGGATAAAAATAAAAGTCGGTGGCGACTCTTGCTATCCGCACATTTGGATACAAAAAATCCTACAAAGTCAGTTCACCGTGTTACAGAACTGGCGACTCTGCTGGGGAAACCCTAAAAGAGAGAATTACCTTAGGGATTTCTAGATAACCTTTATCGCTTTCTGTTTGACTTGCTTGCTTTATCTTTAAGGGTTGCTTGGGTATTATATTGTTGGGGGATCCTACACCCGGATCCGGGTTTCCTTTTAGGTAAGTGGCATTAGATCATTGCGACCGCTAGACGTATAACTAAACGGTCAACATGATGGCTACGTTAGCGTGACACTTTGGATATCCTGATACTCTTCATTTCCAAGTTGAGGATAGTATTTGGCTTCTGCGTGGTGTCATCAAGCGCTAACTAAACTTTTAGAACCTTAATTGACCCATCTTGGCCATTAGAAGGTAGTGAGATGGTCGGCTTTGGTGTAGACCGAGGTTGGTTGATACTCGATGCTACGCTCATTGAGATCAGACTTTTGGGATATTTTCGATCGACCACTTGGTAGTCGCATTGAAATAAACGCCTACGAGAAAGATCGATGATATGAGATTCCTAGAACCCGGTTACTATTATAGGACAGGATGAACCAACTCAAACTTTTGGTGGGGTAATCACCTAGACCTCATGCGAGCCTTAAACCTAGGCTCATTGTGTGATTTGTTTGTGTGTGCCAAACATGATATCATGACATCATCTGCATTGCATATCATTTCTAACCATTTCAAGGACCTAGGGATTTATCTTTGCTCTGTTTTGTAGGTGTTATGGCTTCTAGAAAGACTATCCGAATCAACTTCATGGGTATACCTTCTCAACTCAAAGAATTGGTTTCAGAAATTCCCGACCATGCTCAGTTCATCAAAAGACATGGTTATCTACTTGATTTGGTTATCTCCGGTTTTGAAGAAGATATGATGCATGTCCTATTCCAATTCTTTGATCCGAAGCACCATTGCTTTACATTTCCAGATTATCAGTTGGTTCCTACCTTGGAAGAGTTCTCTAAGCTACTTGGGATACCTATTCTTGACCAAATGCCATTAACCGGTTTAGAAAAGGTTCCTAGGTATGAAGACATTGCATCAGCCTTACATCTTAAGCGCTCAGATATTGAAGCCAATTGGGAAACTAGAAGCGGAGTTAAGGGTTTACTTTCCAAGTTCCTAATTAAGAAAGCCCGAGAATTCCTCAAAGTTATGAGTTTCCATGCATTTGAAAACATTGTGGCCTTGCTAATTTATGGTTTGGTTCTATTCCCCAACTCGGATCAATTCATAGATGTCAACGCCATCAAGTTGTTCCTTACCCGTAATCCAGTGCCTACTTTACTTGGGGATATCCTACATTATCTCCACACTCGTACTACTAAGAGACAAGGAACTCTCATGTGTTGTATACCGTTACTTTCCAGGTGGTTTATTTCGCACCTTCCTCCATCAGTTTTGAAGAACGAACAAAGGATGAAGTGGTCCCAAAGGCTAATGTCACTCTCTCATCCAGATATCCGTTGGAGTCTTTTCTCTCAAAAGGACTTCACCTTCATTGAGCGTTGTGGAGAATTCCCTAATGTACCACTGCTTGGTATAAGGGGAGGTATTACTTACAACCCTTCTCTAGCTCTACGTCAGTTTGGTTTTGCTCGAAGAGATGGTCCTCATGATATGCTTCTCCAAGATATTGTGTTCGATTACAACCACGATCCCCAGAATTACCGACGAAGGTTCATACACGCTTGGAACATGGTAAAGAAGACTGATACCAAGACTTTGGGGCACCAAAACCCCACTCCTTGGGAACCTTACCTCAAATGGGTGCGAGCTCGAGCTCAAAACCTCATGATGCCATTCACGCCTGTTCTACCGTGATTATGGAACTGTTGCTATAGATGGCGTACCCTATCTTGTTCTCCATCACGACACGCCTACGATTTTGAAGACTTGAAGAGATCCTGGATTCAACTAAAGGAAGAAAGGGATACCTTTGAAGCTCAGTGTTATGCAAGTGAGAAGAAAGTACTAGAGTTAACCAAGCTACTTCACGAGGAGCGCAATATCAACGCCTATCTCGGCACCAAGAGGAAGCGCCCATGGGAGACCTAGAAGCTTTAGGATTTATATGTTTTTCTTTTATTATTTTGAACTATCTTTTGTACTTAAAAAGAAAAGAATAAAAAGAGAACTAATATTTGTTTGCTCATTGTTTGTTTAACAAATTTAAATCCTAGAGGTCCTTGAAAACATTGCATGGCATTCACATAAACATTGCATATTATAGCATAACATTGCATCACAGGTACATTGGAGATTGGTTTTCTCATTTTCTCGCTATTTATTTTAGCAGAAATGGCTCTCGAACAGACTGTCAAAGATCTCGGGTTCGAGAATGCTCGATTTATTGAGATGTTCACTAGCTTGGTCCAAGGCCAAGAAGATCCGAAGCTCATCAACAAGAAGAAGAAGGTTGTGGTCTACTCAACATGGGCGGCGCTACAAAGGTGGTCCTAAAGTGGTCGGTCGGCTTGAACTCTCCGAGGGTGTTAAATTAAGGGAGTGACAAGGGTGATGGCGAAGGCAGGCGTGAGCACGAGAAAGGAGAGGCGATCGAGCGATCATAGCCAATACTCGATGAAGATGACAAGTACAAACAACTTGAAGACCGTCTGAATCTTTGTAGAAAACACGAAGATGTCGGGTTGAATTTTGATGATCCGAGTCTTGTTCTGGTGTTGTGATTCCCCAAATTCAAAGTTCCTACCTTTGCTAAGTATGATGGCATTTCTTGCCGAAGATGCATTTGAAGTCCTATGTTCAAGATCAACCCCACACCGATGAGAAAGTTGTGGATGCACTATTTTCAAGAGAGTTTGTCCGAACTCGTTGGAGTGGTATTATCGACTAGAGAATGACCGTATCCGTACTTGGAGTGACTTAGCCGATGCTTTCTAGAGACAGTATGAGTACAATGCTGAATTGACACCCACTCGCATGCAATTGCAAAGCATGTCTATGGGTCGTGACGAGAAGTTCAAGGTATGCTCGAAATGGAGAGATCTAGCGGTGAGTTCACCACCCTTGTCCAATAGGGAGTTGGTTGATATGTTCATGGGAACACCGACAGCCCATTCTTCAATCATCGATTGGAAACTCTTCACCGGATTCACCGAGCGATACTTACGGCGTATCGAAGTGGTATCGAGGCGGAAAGATTCAGGTAGAGACATCTTCAAATCTGCAAAGAGATCTTTTGGTGGTAAAAAGAAACTAATGTTGTGTATGGTCGAAAAAGCCGAGCCAAGGCCGCTCATCGTGGGGCGGTTGTGATCTCCAATCCTACATCGGCAACCTCGGTGAGACAACGCGCGTAACGAGCAGCGCCACGAAGGTTCAAAGATCAACATGCCATTGTCGCAAGCCTTGCAACACATGTTGAAAGCGGTGATTACTGAGGATCCTCCTCGAATGTCAACACTTCCTCTCCGAGATATAATCCTAATGCTAAGTGTGCTTACCATTCCAATAGCCCGGACACGATCGATGATTGTTGGGCTCTGAAGAACAAGATTCAAGACATGATCGAAGCTAAGCAGATTGAGTTTGATCCTCCTGTTGAGACTCCGAATGTGATCAATGCGCCTATGCCTAACCATGACAAGAGTTCCAATGCTGTTGGTGATGATACTTATGTTTTCAATATAGATGACTTGACCATTCCTCTGATGACCATTAAGAAGGATTTGCTGCAAGCCGGTGTCAATCCAGGATGCCCAGAGAATTGCCGGTGGTGCCCATCTGCGCCTGATGGTTGTGCTTGGTTAAGAAGACGTGTTCAGTGCATGATGGACAACCGTGAGATACTATTTCTGAAACCACCTGTGCAGAAGCTGTGTGAAGGCATGTCTAAGCTGAAGATCGAAGATGTGAATGAAACTATACCAGATGTGTGGGATACCTTGTGGCAGCCAAGTGGAAAGTATGACTACATGGTAAAGTACTCCGTTCCCGAAAGCTACAAGATTCCTATTGAAGATGTTAAGGTAACCGGATGGGGTGACGATTTCCCAGAAGACTATGCTGATGTTAACACAATAAGGATTTCCTCTGTTGATCCTGTGCCTAGAGTGGCACCCCTCATTATCACTTCTCCAAGACCAGTTCCATATTCCTCTGACAAGGCTATTCCTTGGAATTATGGAGCTGATGTTTATTATCATGGCGTCAAGCAAGACCCTCTGACCGTTGAAGACCTTACAGTTGAAGCTACCATTCCTGACATTGACAACATCACCGGATCAAGTAAGGTGACCAGAACCGGAAGAGTGTTCTCTCCAATCTCTCCTCCAAAGACACGCGACTCAGCATTCCGACTACTCAATCAATATCCCCGGAGGGAAAGAACCTGACTCATCACCGCTCAACCGAAGTACCAAAGGAAGTTAAGACACCTCCAAACAAGAAATGGAGGAAATTCGAAGATCATCAAGAAGAGTGACTACAATGTTGTGGAACAATTGGGACAGACTCGTCCAAGATCTCCATGCTTGCTCTCCTCACTGCTCAAGGGCTCATGCTAACGCCTTGGTGAAGTTTACGAAGAATGCTCGTGCCGCAAGACACTACTACCGATCAATTTGAAGTTTGTATTGCTAGCACGGCTGCCAACAACGGCCTAGGCTACGATCTTGATTTGACTCTGCCGGAAGGAAACAACAAAGCCTTGCACATCTCGTGGAATGCAAGGGTACTACATTATCTCATGTTTTGGTGGATACCGGTTACGCTCGAATATCTTACCGAAGGCGCTTGATCGACTTGATGTTGAAGGGTTGGTTACGAGACCCGGTGACATCATTGTGAGAGCTTTGATGGTTCTAAGCGAGCAGACTTGGAGAGCTCACTACTGTTAAAGTTGGTTCCCGACTTTTGATTCCACTTTCTTTGTCATGGACATCCGTCCATTTACTCTTGCCTACTTGGGCGCCCTTGGATACATGGGGCAGGCGCTGTCACCTCTACCTTGCATCAGAAGCTGAAGTACCCGGTGAAAGGGAAAGTTGTTACCGTATGTGGTGAAGAAGAGTACATGGTCAGTCATCTACAATCATTTCGATATCTCGAGATGGAGGGTGAATTCTTTGAAACTCCCTGTCAAGCTTTTGAAAGTCCCAGTCATGCTGACTCTCCGCCACTCCCGATTCGCAAGCTCCGCCTAGAATGGCCTCCCTGAAAGATGCTCAAGCTGCAGTTGAAGAGGGTAGTAGTGCTATTTGGGGTCAGCTCCCTGATCTCCCTTTCAAGTTTGACAAGACTGGTTTAGGTTTCACCATCAAGGGTCAGAAGATGATACGCCATGAGCGTGCCGACCAACTTCCTTTCCACATCAGCCAGAGTGGAATCCATGCTATAGAGGGCGGCACGGCGACGACATCGCAAGTGGATCTTCCCACTCCACCATGGGCTCAAGAATTGGAAGGCGAAGGCGTCATACCAATCTCCTTTAGTCGAGTAATTATTCTTGTTTTGTTTGCTTTCGTATTTTCTATGTTTTGAACAATAAACTCTAAAGCCTAGTGCCTTGCGGGCATCATGGCTCGTTGCGAGTTATTATTTGTCGTTTGCGTATTTTCATTCAATAAATTCGTTGGACTTTGCATTCAATTGTGTTTTCTTTCTTTTACTTTATCACCCTTCAAAGAGCTATGTGTTTCTTACACACCCGTGATACAACTACGAATCACTCGAATCTAGTTAATACTATGCTAGTGCTAAATATGACTTCGATAATCCGATCTACCAAGAAGACGAAAGTGAGGAAGATTGTGAAGTGCCGGAGAACTTGTCGATTACTACAAGAAGATCGAGTTATACAGCCACCACGAAGAGCAAGTTGAGGTTGTGAATTTGGGTACTAACAGGAAAAAGATCAAGATAGGAGCGGGTCTTGAGAGCGATGTTAAAGAAAGATTAATTAGAGATGTTACGAGACTATGTTGAGGTTTTCTTGGTCATACGAAGACATGCAGTCTAGACATTGATATTGTGGTACACGGTTGCCAACGAAGAAGGTTTTCTCGGTGAAGCAGAAGGTTAAATCGTATCGTCCGAGATGTCCGAGAAAATCAAAGCCGAAGTTATGAAGCAGTTCAACGTTGGTTTCTTAGCTGCTACTTCTTATCCGCAGTGGGTTGCAAACGTGGTACCTGTACCTAAGAAGGATGGCAAGGTACGCATGTGTGTGGATTACAGAGATCTGAACAAAGTGAGTCCGAAAGATGATTTCCCACTTCCTCATATTGATGTTCTAGTCGACAACACCGCTCAGCATAAAGTTTTCTCCTTCATGGACGGTTTCTCCGGTTACAATCAGATCAAAATGGCTCCCGAAGACATGGAGAAGACTACTTTTGTGACACAGTGGGGTACTTTCTATTACAAGGTTATGCCGTTCGGGCTGAAGAACGCAGGCGCCACTTATCAGCGTGCCATGGTGGCGTTATTCCATGACATGATTCACCACGAGATAGAGGTCTACGTCGATGACATGATAGCTCGATCACAGACTGAGGAAGAACATCTCGATCACTTGCAGAAACTATTTGACAGATTGAAAAAGTACAGACTGAGACTTAATCCTAACAAGTGCACTTTTGGAGTCAGATCCGGTAAACTCTTAGGGTTCGTTGTCAGTGGTAAAGGTATTGAAGTTGACCCAGCTAAGGTTAAAGTTATTCAAGAAATGCCAGCTCCCCGTACCGAGAAGGAAGTCAGAGGTTTCTTGGGCCGTTTGAACTACATTGCCAGATTCATTGCACATCTAACTGCTACTTGTGAGCCAATCTTCAAGTTACTAAAGAAAGATCAAGTAGTGGAATGGAGCAGCGATTGCCGGATCGCTTTTGACAAAATCAAGGAGTACCTAAATCCTCATCGATGCACCTACCGAAGGAAGGCCTCTTATCATGTACCGATGTTAGAATTCAATGGGGTGTGTGTTGGGGCAACATGGCAGTGCAGTCGAAAGAGCATGCAATATACTACCTTAGCAAAAGTTTATCATGTGAAACAAGATACTCACAGCTCGAGAAAACTTGCAGCTTTTTAACTTGAAATGCTCGCCGACTAAGGCAGTATATGTTAACTCACTACCTTGTTGATTTCAAGATGGATCCGATAAAATACATATTTGAGAAACCACTCTCTCGGAAGAATAGCAAGATGGAAAATGATCTTGACCGAATATGACATCCGTACACTTCTCGAAAGCGATCAAAGGAAGTGTAGTAGCCGATCATTTGGCTCATCAGCCGTAGATGACTATCGTCTATGCGGTTCAATTCCAGATGAAGATGTTTTGCTAATTCGATTGTGAAGAACCGAGCCGGACGAAGGACACGAACAAGGATCCCGATGGACCATGGTCTTTGATGGAGCCTCAAGCGCAGCAATGGCATTGGCGCCATCATTACATCCCCTACAGACGGACATACGCCTTTCACCGCCAGATTATGTTTCAGTTGCACTAATAACATGGTCGAGTACGAAGCGTGCATCATGGGTATCAAAGCTGCTATCGACTTAAGAATCAAGTTCTTGCAAGTGTATGGAGACTCAGCTTTGGTGATCAGTCAGATTAAGGGAGAGTGGGATACGAAGCATCCGAATCTCAATCCGTATCGAGAGCATGTTCTAAGTTTGATCCCCTACTTCGAAGAGATTACTTTTGATCACATTCCACGAGAAGAAAATCAGCTGGCAGACGCATTGGCTACTATGTCGTCTATGTTCAAGGTTAGATGGGACAACGAGGCTCCCCAGATCATCATTGAGAGGTTTGACCACATCTTGTTATGAGCTTGATACGGAAGAAACCTTGGTACTACGATGTGAAGAGGTATCTTGAGACTCAAGAATATCCAGCGAGGCATCATCAATGATAAAGTTCATGAGAAGATTCGCATCAAATTCTTCCTCAACAGCGGCATCTTGTACAAGCGCAATCATGACTTGTGCTTGCTACTTGTAATAGAGAAACGGTGCGTATCATGGAAGGGTTACCGAAGGCCCGTTCGGTACTCACTCCGATGGACATCGATGGCTAAGAAGATTCTGAAACGAGTTACTATTGGTCCACCATGGAAGCGATTGTCACGCTATGCTCGATCTTGTCACAAGTGCGGATATATGCGACAAAGTGCACATACCTCCGTACCTCACGAATGTTCTAACAGCTCCTTGGCCTTTTGCAATGTGGGGCATTGACATGATTGGAGAAATCAAGCCCTGACTTCCAATGGACATCGTTTCATCCTTGTGGCAATTGACTATTTCACCAAGTGGGTAGAAGCAGCCTCGTTCGCCTCCGTTACCAAGAATGTTGTGGCTCGATTCATCAAGCATAATCTTATCTGTCGGTATGGCACTCTGAAAGGATTATCACGGATAACGGCTCTAATCTCAACAATAAGATGATCAACGAACTCGCACGCAGTTCAAGATCAAGCATCACAACTTTCTCCGTATCGGCCTAAGATGAATGGCGCGATGGAAGCCGCCAACAAGAACATTAAGAAAATTATCTGAGAGACATTGACTTACAAAGATTGGCATGAGATGTTACCATTTGCTCTTCATGGTTATCGCTTTTCTGATTGGACATCAACGGGCAACCCCTTCTCTTGTGTATGCGGTATGGGCGGTCCTACCTATCGAGGTTCGAGATACCCTCGACGAGTCCTCGGGGCGAGAGTTGAAGCGAGCGATTGGGTCCAGACTCCTTGACCGGATTAATTTGATTGATGAGAAGCGACTCGCATCCATTTGTCATGGATTTATCAAAAACGAATGATCGAGCATTTAACAAGAAGGTCAAGTAGAGTCTACCAAGTCGGTGATCTAGTAGTCAGCGCATCATTCTTCCACAAGGTGATCCGGGCAAATGGACTCCCACTTATGAGGGACCGTTTGTAGTCAAGACGATATTTTCGGTGGAGCTATGATACTTAGCACCATGGATGGCGAAGACTTCCACACACCTGAACGAAGATAGTCAAAAATACTACATAGACGAGACCCGCTAGGTCGGTGACCTAGGCAAAAATAAGGGCATCTGGCGAACCAAAAGGCTTGGGCAAAAGTTAAGGATATATACAAAACATGTACACCAGTCGAAAACACGAAAAGGCGGCTTGGGCAAAAAGGTATCCCGGTGAGTGAAAGAAAGGCGGTCTAGGCAAAAGTTAGGGATTTAAGCGTACAACTATGTCTCGTCCAGATCACCTACTTTCAGACTACAACTATCAGCATTCAAGATTCAAATGGCGAAGATCAATTCACTTACTCTCTACTGACAGCAAGGAGATGAGATAGTTGAAATATATGAGTACTAGCATAGTTGGAACTTAACGAGATTATTTCCGCATAGCTCTTTACCTTTCTTGTGTACAAAACTACTTGGCCATACGCCACCTTTCGAATAAATACAAGTCTCCCTCTCTTTACAATTCTTGTTTGTTGTTATTTGCATAAAGTCCAACGCTTGCTTTGAATGATTATATGCATTTGACAATAAGAACTTGTTCGCAAACATACGAAAAGTGAACATGCAAAAGTACTTACTACAGGCTCCAGGAATTGAGATGACGACGAAAGTCACCAATACGTTCCCCGCAAAGCGTGATTCCCCGCAGAACACAATCTCCACAGAAGTGTCACTCACCACAAACCTTCCCCATCGGAATATACATCAGTCTCCAAGCAGTAACACTTCATCCCCAGCAGAGATATCTATCTCCAGCAAATATCTCTCAGCACTTCCCCTGTTTTCTCCAGGAGTAGTATCCAGACTTGGAACTTGGTCAGATAGTGCATCGGAGGAAACCTACTCCTCTTATACCTCAGCCAGAGATTACAACGGGCCCCAGATCCTTCTAACCCGGTCTCCCAGTAGCTATCAAATGCTCTCCGACAAGATTTACACTTAAAATCCCCGGTAGAGCGCCTCTTCACTTTTCCCCAGCAGGATCTACACACAAGATCTCCAACAGATTGCCTCCCGGACTCTCCCGACTTCAACAATATCTAAGCCCAAGACTTGGTTAGATAGTGCATCGGAGGAATCAAAGTTCTTCTCTTCTCAGGATCTCCATCCCCAAACAGAAGTCAGAAATCCTCAAACAGGACATCTACATCTTCTTCAAGATGGATATGTTTTGAAATACCACAGCATCCATCATTCATACATTTCTCATAATATATGCATATGTAATTCATACACATTGTCATGCATCATACTTTGCATAAAGCTAACAATATTCTGTCAAAGTTTCTCTTGTTTTCTCCAAAACAGGTGAAAGTCATTTCTGACGCAAGCAGGTCCAAGATTAAGACCCGAATCCAGACGGGAAAACTATCCAAGCAACCACCCTCGTTGTCCTCTGGCAACGGATCCAGGATTAATACCCGAAGCTAGACGGGAAACCTTATCCGAACGATCACAAGTTATCCTCCGATAACAGGAAGTGGATCAACACCCGATGCACAACAGGGAAATATCCATATTTTGTCAAACTATTATCCCCTCAGAGCAGTCAGCACGAAGAACTATTCTGACCCTCTCTTATTATCAACAGCAACTACAGAGTCTGGCGTACGACTTAGTTTCCTTGGATGGCATCTTAAGCCCATCTCCGACTACTTGTCAACATTTCTCAGCTTTTAGAATGCTGCATATTTGGTTAAAAATCAATAACTTCATTCAAAGATGAGCACGAAGTCTAACGTACGACTCCCTCTGGATGGCATTTGTCATACCCCAAAATTTTCCCTCCATCTTCTCAAGATATTCCATACATCCATACTCAAAGATTCCTCAAGAGTTGATCAGATGAACTCTCTCCTAGACAATCAACCCAAACTAGGGTTTGGTATTTCTCAGATCCAGATGGACTTCCAACCTCTCAAATGGTCTTCATACCTCCTCATATGCTTCAAAGATTCTCCATGTCAAGTTTCAAGCCTTACAAGTCAAGTTTCCTCAGACAATTGCTCAGATGTTTGAAAATCAGTTGTATTGGACAAAAAGTCAATTGTGGTCAACATACAGTCAAAACTTCTGATTTTTGGTCAACTTCCTCATTTTGAAGTTACATTCATCATTTGATCAAGGGTTGATCATGATTCATCAAGAAAACTCAAGATTTGCTCAAAATTCAAACTTTCCAAATTAGGGTTTCTAGGTGAAAAGTCAACTGAACTTTGACTGATCATAACTTTCTCATACTTTCTCAGAAATTTTTCCACCACCTCTTGTTTTGAAGGAAATTCAATTCTCTACAACTTCATGTCTCACAAGAATGTCCAAAAAATGCTTCATTTGAGAGGTATAGCTCAAAACATTACAGGTCCTTTTCAAAGCCAACAAAAAGTCAACTTTTTGTTTTGAAGATATATTGAGCATGGTAACTCCAATTTAAGTGAAACCAAAGACATTGTTTAGAGGACTCTTATAGATTTCCAAAAAGTCCAAGAACTCTCAAAAATGTGGAAAATTGAGCAAGATACACCATTCACAAGTTGGGCAATTTTGAAAGAATGCACAAAGAGGGATACTTCTAAAAATCAAATTTTTTGCAAATGGGCTTGCTTTTTTCTTCATCCAAACTTATTCCTCATACAATTAGGAATATCCAAGCCCAATGCCACGAATTTTTGATTGATTTTTCTATTTAATTTGTAATTTATTCATTTAAATGCAAATTAAATTTAAAAATAAAGTAAAAAATTAAAATTAATTGCAAAGATTGATTTTATTCTTTCCTTGAGATCCAATCAACCCATTAAAAGCCAGCAATTTCCGAAATTTGATCAAATTGGCAAGATTGGATTGGAATTTAATCAAGTTTTGAAAATTTGATTTTATGCAAAAAATCAAATTTGATTTGCTTTGAATGGTGATTGATTCTTACCAAAAACAATGCCAAATCCTTCTACTATAAATACTTGAGGCATACCTATCAAAAGAGAACAGAAAAATTGCTCTAAGAACCCTAAAAAAATTTCAAAGAAACTTGTGAAAAAAGCAATTTCGAATTCTGTTTTGCAGGCCGATTCAAGGTGTTTTGAGGATTGAATAAGCATCCTCAAGGTCCCAGGAAGCTATTCCAATCATCCCCACGCATTGAAACGTCCAGAATCGTCCCAACCAAGTCACGGTTTGTGTCAATATAACTTGAAATCGAATCCATACATACAGCCATGTTTAATGTGTTTTGATTACATATTTGTGTTGCTAACGGTGTTTCTAAGCTTTCTGCATAGTTTGATTTGAGTTTCAGGGCAAAAATCACGAGATGCCATGGTTAGGGTTCCCTGTGCCGTTTTAGGGTTTCTCAAAATAGGACAAATTGGACAAAACGAATATCACCATCGTGTTTAGAATGATGAACCCAATCGAACCATGCCTTTGAATTGAATTTATATTGCTTGTGCTGGATTTTAGAATTTGCAGGGGTCATAGCGTCGAAGAAAGACCGACGCTAACTTTCAAATATTTGAAATGAAGAAGACGATGAATTGGCGCGAGCTCGTGGCAATAGAGGAACGACGCGTGTTTGATTCCACTAACTCCGTTCCATGACATGCTTGCACACATGGCGTAGTGGTAAAGGCGCCTCCTATTCACAGATACTCCTCCTGGTCATGAGTTCGATCCCTGTGGGCACCAGTTTTGTTTTCTTTTTCCAAACTTGCATATTTTTCTATTTTCTATTTTATTTAATATTTTCCATGCATTTTAATTCTTTTCATAATTTTATTTATGTATTAAAAAACCATCAAAAATTAATTTTCTTTTTACAGTATTTTCCTTAAATGTTTATTTAATTTATAAAATTAAAAAACTTAATTTTGCATGCATATTTATTTTTATTCATAATTTAGCATTAAATTCATTTTTAATTGCATTTAAATTACCAAATTGCATTTAAAAAATCCCAAAAAATTATTTTAGCATATTTATCTTATTTCCAGCATGTATTAATTTTCTCATATAAAAATTTGCATTTTTTCTAACATTTTTTCTAACATTTTTTCTCTTATTCAATTCATCTCGTATTTTCCGATTTTGTATTCTTTTACAGGTTGATCCGATTCAGACGTTTTTCTTTTATCGTTTTATTTTTTCCAATAATGTAACTGTTTATGGGATGTAATAGATTAAATTAGGCTTTTATTTTCCGCATCTTTCAGTTATGTATCTGCCCCAAAGCCATGTAATAGCGTAGGACATTTACCTTTCCGCATTTTACATTCCGCATTTAATTTCCGCACCTATAAACGCTAGTAATTAGGCGTGTATGGCAAGATAATAATTGAACATAGCCCAATAATTTCCAAGATAAAATATAAATCAACACACTCTTTTCACACATGCACCCTTAGGGTAATTCTCGTTGCCTTACGAACTCAAATGGTCATGTCCCTCGAACGTAGAGGTACTCTAGCACCGTTGCCTTCAAAACAAATCATCATAGTCCCATCGATACAAAGATCATAGACCCACGATGTCGCCTACGAATACATGATCTTGACCCTCGATTGTCGCCTACGAAAAATGATGATAGTCCCTTCGAATGTGCTAGGATACTTCCTACAAGTTGCCTTCTATGACCATCCGATGTCCCTTCGATTGTCCCGCTTACATCCAACGAATGGAGTTACCTATCAAACTAATGGTATGGATAACACTATTCTAAAGGAAAGTAAAACAAATACGAAAACGGCCAATTCTGAGTAGGTAATAAGACTTTTAGTTGCTTGCTCTATCAAAATACTTTTCGCACCTCACACTTTTTTTCAAAGTTCAAACTCTTTTCAAAACGAAACATTTCCGAACACTTTGTATACATTCCTACATGAATCATTACAAAGTCAAAGCGAAATGCCTTTTCAAAACATTTTTCAAACACACAGAAAGCACAATTTTCAAAGTGATCTAGAAAGCAACTAAGAGCCCGTAGATAACTACGGATGGAAAGGGGTGCTAATACCTTCCCTTTTCATAACCTTCTCCCTTACTCGAATCTAACGAAGGTCTTTTACGTACTTTTACCTTCCTTAATTGGATAAAATAAAAGTCGGTGGCGACTCTTATCCGCACATTGCGATACAAAAATCCACAAAGTCAGTTCGCCGTATTACAATACTCTTCTTCTTTTAATATTGTTTATCTAATTTAATACTATTTATCTAAACTCCCAACTAGCGTAAGATTTAGCAGACATGTTATAAAAATAACTAGAAAGTATTTATGAACATCCATAGCGAATATCTGAATTCTCAAACCTATCTTTGAAGCTTGTACGACAAACCAAGATCAACAGTAAAACATAACATTTTTGACGTTATGTAAGATAGATGGCAGGGTCGCCACAAAGTTGGTGGTACTCCTATTACCACTTGCAGAACCAGAATTAGAATTTTCAACTCCGCAGATGTAATATCCAGCACTGAAAGCTAACAAGTGTGCATAATAAGCAGGAGGAGAAACCGCATACAAGTATTAGAAGACTTCTAAATAACAAAACATTGGGAAATTATTCTCAATTCAGTCTCACATCCACGCTTTATTCTATCTGCATAACAAAACAATTTGATTTAACAAAATAAAATTAAACATTAATATTTGATTTAGACAGATAAAAAAATTATTGTATGTTTTACTATTAAAATCAGGCAAGGATTGGGAAATTTTTTTGATAGTGGAAATGCCATAAAGCGCGGACCAAGATCCGTGATACGAAAGCCAAAATAAGAATGAGGAAGAAAAAGATATCGTGATCAATAATTGTCTTTCCATCCTGCTTTGTTCTATCAAGTATTTCCTTGCACTTCTTGTTAAGTTCGACAAGCTCTTTTTCAATTTGATTTGGATTCCCTTAGAAAATTGGTACCAAAGGATCTGGATTGAAAGTCTGGTACAGGAAATAAACAAAAGTCTGGTTTAAAATCGGAAGTATACTTCCGGTTTGCACCCAACTCTTTCAACGTGATTTGCATAATATAGAGTGCGAACCAAAAATATACTTCCGATTTTTAGGGGCATTTCAGGAATTTCACGTGATGTCTAAGAAGACCATGGAGTGGAATAAGAAATTGTTAAATCTCAACACCTGTTTCCTTTCGACTAAAAGTGTTCTTTGATACTCTTCTTCTTTTAATACTGTTTATCTAATTTAATACTGTTTATCTAAACTCCCAACTAGCGTAAGATTTAGCAGACATGTTATAAAAATAACTAGAAAATATTTATAAACACCCATGGCGAATATCTGAATTCTCAAACCTATCCTTAAAGCTTGTACAACAAACCAAAATCAATAGTAAAACATAACATTTTTGACGTTATATTAGATAGATGGAAGGGTCGCAACAAAGTTGGTGGTACTCCTATTACCACTTGCAGAATCAGAATTAGAATTTTCAACTCCGCAGATGTAGTATCTAGCATTGAAAGCTAACAAGTGTGCATAATAAGGAGGCGCATACAAGTGAAGACTTCTAAATAACAAAACATTGGGAAATTATTCTCAACTCAGTCTCACATCCACGCTTTATTCTATCTGCATAACAAAACAATTTGATTTAACAAAATAAAATCAAACATTATGATTTGTTTAGACAGATAAAAAATTTATCGTATGTTTTACTCTTAAAATCGGGCAAGGAATTGGGAAAAATTTGATAGTGGAAATGCCATAAGCGCGGACCAAGATCCGTGATCTGAAAACCAAAATAAGAATGAGGAAGAAAAAGATATCGTGATCAATAATTGTCTTCCCTCTTTGTTCTATCTAGTGTTGCCTTGCACTTCTTATTAAGTTCGACAAGCTCTTTTCATTTTGATTTGGATTCCCTTAGAAAATTGGTACCAAAGGATCTAGGTTGAAAGTCTGGTATAGGAAATATACAAAAGTCTGGTTTAAAATCGGAAGTATACTTCCGGTTTGCACCCAACTCTTTCAACGTGATATGTATAATATAGGGTGCGAACGAAAATATACTTCGATTTTAGGGGCATTTGAGGAATTTCATGTGATATCTAAGAAGACCATGGAGTGGAATAAGAAATTGTCAAATATCAATACCTGTTTCCTTTCGACTAAGAGAGTTCTTTGATACTCTTCTTCTTTTAATAGCCTGAAGTAACTGACGAATCAGCACCAAAATAAATATATGTTAAGCTTATCTGCATTACATAAGAAAAAAAAACCAGAAAAAAATTATGTAGTCATTCTTCGACAAAATTGATGAAGAGAGTCGTGATATCTAAAAACAAGTTTTATTTATGGGATAGAAAATACTTGTTCACGTTGTTTTGATCCTAAATTTCTCGTCCAACAAACTGCCAATCAAGGTTGTCAGAATCGAGTTTTTACCTTGACTCGTTTTGCCTAGGTAAAATCAAAACGTAAAATCGAAACGTAAAATCATAGATTTTACCTCATATTAAAATAGTATTAAATTTATATACACGACACATATATACTTATATAATATTGTAAATGCATCAATAATTTGAACATTTAACTTAGTTATAAATAAAAAATACACTACATCACCATAATAAAGTGTATACACACAAACTTTTATTAAATTACCTAAATTATCCACCAAATCATAAAAAGTAACATCCAAAAGATATTTTCAAAAAATAAGAGTTTCATAAGTTTCGAAAGTTTAAATAAACAAGTGTTTTTATCTTCATCAATTCAATTCATTTACAACATCATCTTCATTAGTGAATTCATATTCAACTTGATTAAATTTATATCTAAATGGCAAAGGTTCTTCAATACTGTAACCAAGATATGAATGTGAATAAAATTAAAAAGTATGAAAGAAGTTTTCATGGGGGAATTATATAAAATGTGTTTTTTAAAATTTGACAAAAAAAGGTAAAATTGGGTCAAAGAGTAAAATCCAACGATTTTACATGATTTTATACGATTTCACTGATTTCAGAGCGATTTAAATCATTTAAAATCGTCTCATAATACGATTTTACATAAAAAGGTTTTCACCTACGATTTAAAACGAAATGCTGACCTAAAAACGTAAAATCTATAGAATTTAGATTTTAAATCGATATTTTAACAACTTTGCTGCCAATTTACAAACAACTCAAAAATGGTGCAAATGAAGGTATGTATACCTTTCTATTTGATTTTTGATTGATCGCTTCTTCTCATGATTATGTGTACCTTTCTATTTGATTTTTGATTGATCGCTTCTTCTCATGATTATGTGTTAATTTTAGAACGTTGTCAATGAAATTATTCAACATGTTAATTTATTATATTCGCCACATCAAGACAAGCACTAGGACGAGCATGTGGTGTTACCCGGCGAAGGATTGCATGTTTTGTGACAACTAATGAGGGAAGCCAATTGAAAGCTCAAACACAACATTTAAAGATATTCACCATGATTTGGTTTAACAGAATTTAGCTAGTTGCCAACTATATTAGTTGTTATCATATTGAATTAAACACACATTTTGAACATTTTTTCCACTAGATGGGTTCTTCTTCACCCTTGATAAAATATTAAAAATACCTACAACTTCATAAATTAGATTACGAATTCTTTAAATAAGGTGAATTCGTAAGTTAATTTACGAAATAATCCACGATTTTAAAAAAAAAGAAGGTGAATTCACCTTATTTGAGGAATTCGTAAGTTAACTTACGATTTTAATGCATATATTTTTCTAATAAATTTGGGATATTGGGTGAATTCGTAAGTTAACTTACGAATTCACCCAGAAAGACTAATTCGCAAGTTAACTTACGAAGGGTGTTTTTGGTTTTTCAGGGGTGTTGGGGAAACTCACTAGGTGGATGAAGAAATTTCCTATAATCATTGTAAAACTTGTTTGGAGGATGTTTGACAAAAATTCAGAATCAGTTTTTTTTTGTTTTCTTGATAAGAGGTTTAAAATCCCGACAATTTCAAATATTTTCAAATTTTTGTCAAGTTGTCTTACACGTGGCGTACCGCGCCAACTTCCGTTAATCCAAGTTGACGGCAGAGACCAAAATTGTAGATGAAAAATTTTATAAGAACCATTGTTTGAAGTAAAATTTTAGAAGGACTAAAAGTAAAATATGAAATTTTTATAAGGATCATAAACATATTTAACTTTAGAAATGGAATTTCACTCTTAGATGAATAAGCATGATTATGCATATTTAAATTCGCGAAAATCCGCGCATTTGATAGTTGAATATTCTTTCACAATTATTAATTGATACAATTTAACGATATTTTGTTTGATTGTTAAAACTTGTTGTTAATGCCAATATTTTATTCAAAAAAACATTTAAATAACTGTTTTACTAAATAACATATAATAATTTTAAAAAAAAATCTTGAATTGATAATGTTATGCGGTATCAAAAATGTGAGATGGATCAATGGGAAAATAAAAATGTATCTAGTTGGTATTGGTAGTACCTATCGGTTATTATAAGCCTTCTTTCATGTAGTCTTTTCCTACACAACTTCATGATCCTCTCATTACGATGTCGACTACTTCTTTCGGTCTCGAGTGTTATATCGGTGCAACCATCCTTTGCCCTTTTATCGGGTGTTACATGTCCACCGACTTTTGTATGGTTCGTCCCCATACAACATCTTACTGGAAGAGGTCTGACTCTGATAGAATTTGTAATGCCTTAGACAAGTTTTTAGATTATCGACTGACCCCACAAATCAACATGGGTCTTTTCAGGATGCTTTGACCTCACTCACATGTTTTCTAGAAAAATTTCTAGAAGGTCATCCATCTCAATATTACTCCAAGTCAAGCACGCTTAACTATGGAGTTCTTATGGTTAGGCTACCGAATCTTTTTGGTAGCCTAACAATAAGAACTCCATAGTTAAGCGTGCTTGAGTTGGAGTAGTATTGGGATGGGTGACCTTCTGGGAAGTTTTCCACATAAGGTATTGTATTGTTTGACATCTGAGTTGTTACATAATTGGAAGTGCATTTTTGTGAATTATCGGATGTGTAATTCTGGAATAAATTTTGTCGTAAAATAAGGCGAATTTAAAAAACGAATGAATTATTTGTGTGTGGGTGCGCACCAAAAATATATTTATGATTTTTATGAGTATTTTTAAAATTCTACGTGGTGCGCTAAAAAAATATAGGGTAGAAAAAGTAATTCTCTCAAAATAATTGTGTACTTATATACCAGTATGGGCCTAAACCCATTTACCATCAACCGAATCCACGAAAATTTTACCTTGTACCCTATAATTATACCCATATCCCTACACGAAAAAGATTTGGACTGAAATACCCTTGTATAAATAGTTCATATGTTGAATTTTTTTTACTTTTTTCACATTTTAGAAAAGCTCTCGAAACACCAAAAAAATATAAACAGGAACTCATTTTCAAAGTCATTCGATTTACAAAAAATACATACTGGAACATTTTCAAAAAGTGTTCTAGTAAAGTTATTGTCATACCAGAACACTTTTTAAAAGTAGTGTTCCGGCTGAGTAAATTATAAAAACTTAATGTCTTTAAAAAAAATGTTCTAAATAGAATTTTTTACGAACTTAGTTTCGACAACATGTTAAAGTGGCCTAAAGAAAATAGGGCGCTTTTAAACCGTTGTTGAAATTTATTTTGCGATTTTTAAAACCGGAACACTTTTAATAAGTGTTCCATTATGATAATTTAAAAAAATATATCAATTTTGTTACTTTAGGCCACCGTTTTGAACCATTGTTAAAACTCATTTAACATTTTTTTTAAATCGGAAAACTTTTAAAATGTGTTATGGTATCTTAATAATACATACAACCGCAACACTTTCAATAAGTGTTTTGGTATTGATTATTTTTTATAAAAAACAATTTTATTACTTTAGACCGTGGTTTTAACCGTTGCCAAAACTCATTTAATAATTTTATTTTTGAAAAATTTTCTTTAAATGTTTCGAAACACAAACATACAGGTGTAAAATTCAGATATTTGTATGTCTCCATCGAGCCAAACACGAGGCTCCTTCTTTCACTCATAATATCAAGCTCCTTCGTTCTCGCTTGAGGTCCCCTCGAGCTTCTCCATCCTCTTTTGAGTACTCTAAACTTTTAGCCAACCCCACGCTGGGGGGTGTGCAGGTACAGAAATTTATTTTGTATCTCTATAATTTTACTTATACTCCTACAATTTTTTTAAAAATATCACTTTTATTCTGTAATATCTTTAACCAATTTTATTTTTTATTATTCATAAAAATATCTGAATTGATAGAGACAGGCGTACAGCTTTGACACATAAGTAACTGTCTCCATTCGATATTTACTGACTCAAACAAGACAATGACGAGATGATAGGAAGAATATTAATGGCCATTCACTACCATAATCCCTTTGTCGAGGGGAAAGGAGCCGTGCATAATTGCATAACCCAGCAACAAAGACAGATCATCACTTATCCACGAAACATCAAACTGAGGTTTTACTAGTCCACACTAGTAACGTTGTCTACAGTGTTCTTTTAAATTGTCTAATTACGCGTTTGAATTGAATAGCTTAATTTTCATCGGTGGACTTTTCAACTGGAGTGCAATAAATTAGTTTCCACATTAAAAAGTATAGTTTTCAAGGGGCATAAATGTGATCTCTATTAGCAGGTTCAAGTATATCATTAATAAGTCCTAAAATGGATACCTCTTCAAATATGATGTTACTCATAACTCTCATACTAATATGCAGCAGAGTTATATGGCAAGTTAATGGATGTAGCGGAAGGATTCCAGATCACGGACGTGACCGCCAATCCGATTTCCTTCCGACTTAAAGACAATGAAACAGAAACGGTTGCAGTTATACCTTCGATCTTACTTGTTCAGACAAACACAAAACACTAATTACACTTCCTTCACATTCTGGTCCAGTTATACTCGAAATCACAAGCATAGATTATCCACACCAATTTCTAACCTTATCTGACCCAGAAAATTGCATTCCAGGACAGTTTTTAAAGCTCTTTCAATACCAAACTTCTCTTTTTCAATCACAAACTTCTCCCTTTCAATTATACAAGTTTTACAATTATACTTATAACTTCACTTTCCTCCAATCTAGCTCAATAGCCTGCCCGGTTCAAGTTGTTGCCTCTTCTAAAACTCTCCTTGATTCCGGTCTGGATCCAATACTCTGGACCAAGACTTTAGATGTTGTTTCTTCATCCGTCTACCCGCCAACAGATCTGAAATATCAGAGTAATTTACACTTGACGTGGTCAAGACCCAATTGTAGTAAGTGTGAAGTACAAGGCAAGATGTGTAAACTGAAAAACAATGGAACACAAGATGAGACAGAATGTTTTGACCGTTATCACAAACCTACTGAGAAAATAGTTCTATATGTCACAGGTGAGAGATATGATATTTCTTCACTTTTGTTATATTTGTGATTCAAAAAGACTTACTCAAGTAGTTTTGTTTTGTTTTGTGCAGTTCCGTTCATTGGTTTGATTCTAGTGACATTGATTCTCACAACATGTTTGCGTGTTTATAGCTATTTTAAAATGAAAGGTGAGGACGAGACTAGAATTGAAAAATTCTTGGAGGAATATAGATCACTCAATCCTGCTAGATTCTCGTATGCTGATATAAAGAGAATTACAAATAATTTTAGAGAAAAGTTGGGTGAAGGAGCCCATGGAGCAGTTTTCAAGGTAAATTATCCAATGAAATTCTTGTGGCTGTGAAGATGCTTAATAACACAGAGTGATGGAAAAGAATTCATTAATGAAGTAAAAGCTATGGGAAAAGTTCATCACGTTAATGTGGTTCGTTTGCTTGGATTTTGCGGATGGATGCTATCGTGCTCTTGTTTATAATTTCTTTTGAGCGGTTCATTAGACAAGTTTATAACTCGACGGATGATAAAAACGTTTTCGGGTGGGAGAAATTACATCAAATTGCTATTGGCATTGCAAAGGGTATTGAGTATCTTCATTTGAGTTGTGATCAACAAATTCTTCACTTTGATATTAATCCTCACAATGTGTTATTAGATGATAAGTTGCTTCGAAGATTCTGATTTCGGTTTGGCTAAATTATGTTCTAAAGATCAAAGTGTTGTTTGATAACTAATGAGAGGAACTTTGGGTTACATTGCACTGAAGTTTTTAGAAACTTTGGAAATATATCAGACATATATAGTTATGGAATGTTACTACTAGAAATGATTGGAGGAAGAAAGAATATAAGCGGATATCGAGGAAAATTCTCAAGTTCTATATCCGAATGGATTCACAATCTCTTTGAAGGAAAGATGTGCAAGTGAAAATTGAGGAGTAGAAAATGATATGATATTAAAAACTTGCAATTATAGGACTTGGTGCATTCAGTGTACATAATAAATCGTCCATCTATTAAAGTTGTGCTTGAATGTTACAGGCTTTAGATAGAAAACTTGGTTGTGCCCCAAACCCTATTAACTCAAATACTTTTAAAGTTGCTGAAATCCGACAAAATACTCAACCTTAGAGTTGGAATCTATACATGAATGAGATATATTACTCCATGAAAAACATAGGAAGTGAATCAAGACTAACTTTTTTTATATATCATGTAGGAGTTGTATTAATTTTGAGTGAATTTGTTAACACCTTGTCCTTACTCATTCTGCGAAATTCTATTTTGCTCTGATTTATTTATTTCGATAAACACCTTATATCATAGAAATCATGTTGAAAAGGTTGGATGTAAACCGAAAATATATTTTGGTTTTAAATTATATGTATTTTTACATAAAGCGTGTATGAGAACAAGTGAGACCAAATTTGAAATAAATTCAAAATATAGTGCATATCAGAAGTATATTTTCGGTTTCACTCAAATATTTCAGAAAGTGAAAACAAATGATACTAAATTTGAAATAAATTCAAAATATAGCACATACCGGAAGTATATTTCCATTTCACTCAAATTTTTAGAAAATGTTAAGTATCATAAATAAATTTTCAATTTTTTGAAGAGCATTTTGGACAATATTTATATATCATATTAAATATTTATAGGTTTATGATTTAACTAGCTTATTTATCATTAAATTTTTAAAATATAATACAATTATCTTTGGTTTAATTTTTTTTTCAATAGAAAAATCTATTTTTTTTTAAAAGTAATAAATGAATAGATTAATAAATAAAAAATTTATGTTTTACGTTTTTTTTGAACAATTTGGTTTAAGTTAGTCTTGCATAACCTAATAGTATATGATTTTATAATTTTTCTAAGTGATGTAATTTGCTTCAGACAATTATAATAATATTTTGAGGCCTTTACATTAAGTCTTTTTGATTTTGGTGCTTTGTTTAAAATTTGAATAAGAGCTCCAAATTATTTGATATTACATTTAAACATATAGTTAAGGGAATTTTCCTCCTTCCGATCCTATATCAGTAGTTGTCGGAATTTGAATAATTTTTTGGTGTTAAAATTAGGAAAATTTAATATTTATGTGGATTAGATGATATTTCTATGTCATTTGGTGCATCATTGCAATAAAGGTTTTAGGAAGCATTCAAAACAAATTTAAAATTGATCCAAATCATGAAAAATCAGTTTCTGCTTAAAAAATATGCTTATAGACTAGCACATATGATTTATGTGTCATGTCGATATAATGACATAATTTTTGCTTTAAAAATGTATATGTATCAAAATTGTATGTAGCACATTCTTAATAATTCAATTATTAAATAATTGGAATTTTAATTATTAATTTAATTAAAAGTTTGATTATTAGTATTTTGAATTATTGGATTTAATTAATTAATTAATAAATGGGAGTGTTGGGGGTGTGAAGTGTAATTGGAAGGTGTGTGGAGTAAAGGCTCTACTTATTTTAATTAATTTAGTTCTATTATTTGGAATAATAAAAAGGAACAAATAAAATAATAAAGAGAAGGAATATTGGAGTTTTCATTCTCGTGCTTTTGGAGAGAGAAAGAGGAAAAAGTCAAGCATTCGAAGAATCATCGCGAGGTAAGGGGTGATTTTGTCTGGTTAATATGTCTTATAGATTTTGATGATCAATAGAATGATTTGATACGTTAGGAATCTCGAATTAGGAATTCTAGGTTGTGCCCTAATGTTATGATCCGACGTAAAAATCTCAATTGGAATTGATAAGAATGATTAATTTGTGTAGGATGATTGTAGGCTAATTAGAAAGTATAATTCTATGGTTAATTGGATGTGAAAATGCATGATTTATTCTTTCTATTGTAATATGGAGGTTGGTGATGAATGGGATTAATGGGGATTGGAAAGCAGTGAAAACAAAGCGGTTTTGTGAAAATAACGCATGCATCGACACATAGTGTTATGCATCGATACAAGTGGTCAAAAGTGTGGAAAGCGAACAAGGCCTTGCATCGATACATAATCCCATGCATCGATTCATGTGGTGAAAATTGGAGTTATGCATCGACACATACGTGTTATGCATCGATGCATACTGAAGGAAAATGGTTATGCATCAATACATGTGGTCTATGCATCAATACAAGTAGTTATGTATCAATACATGTGGTCTATGCATCAATACAAGTGGTTATGTATCAATACATATGGTCTATGCATCAATACAAGTGGTTATGCATCAATACAAATGGTTATGCATCAATACGAGTGGGTTATGTATCAATGCAAAGCGTTATGCATCGATGCATCTTGAACAAAAATTGAAAAAATATAATTTCTAAGCGTATGCATCGGCGCATACGATACTTGCATCGGCGCAAGCTAGTTATGCATTGATGCATGAGCTTATGCATCGATGCATCTTGTGTGGCAGAACATAACTACGAAAATTGTTTTGGTCATATCTTTGCGACCGTAACTCCGATTTAGGCATAGTTGGTATCGTTGGAAAATGGGAGCATGTACTTTCTTATAAGAATACTCTTAACACTTAATAATTGAATCTTGATGGATTGATATGGCTTTCCATTATTGTAATTTGTGATTGTTTATCGTTGATTGTATATGCTTGATAAATGTTAATACCATGTGTTTGTATTAACGTTTATGCGTTTATGGTGTGTATGTTATGTTGTGATATCATGTTCCTTATTTGAATGTTGCATGCTTTATACGTACATATGCATGGTGGTGGTTAATTCTCATTGTGTGGAATTGGACTGTAGAGCCAATACCGTACCCGATGGTTAGTGGTGGTGAAATTGGATTCTTGACCCGATGGTGTATGGGCGAATCGTTGATTAGCTCTGTTTCCATGGTGTAGCAGGTGAATTTAGTTCACGTTTGGTACCACATGCATTGCATATGTAATTATAACATGTTAGGATGATTTCGATGTTATAATTGCATTGATTGTTATTATGTGCATAATGAACTGTATGGAATGTAATTGTGGATCGTAATCTGGTTATGCTAACGAGTGTGGAATAATGTATTGATTGTTTTATTATTTTAAAGAAACGTATAATGCATTTTAATTGTTGATGAAATCTCACCCTTACTTTGATGATTTGATTGAAGGGTTAGCCAGCTTAGGGTAGTGAGGATAGCCTTGCATGCTATTTAGATTGTCTGCGTGTTAGTGTCATGCTCTGGTAGTTGTAACATTGGGGAACGATTGTTTTGGAGTCATCGAATTGACTTGTTTCTTTTGGTTTATGTTTGGAATAATTATGATTTGAATTTATTAGTTTTTATGTTATTTGTGTAAAACATAATCATTGGTTTTGAATCATTTAATGAAGTTCTTGATAAAAGCATGACTCTGCTATGGTGTTTTATTATTTGAATTTTTAAATTGTGGCCTCTTCGTTATGTTAAACTCTATTTAATTATATAATTGGGAAATTAGAAGGGTGTTACATCGCATTGATAAAGCATGTAGCTACTATTTTACATGTCGACGTATAACTTTTTCAGGGCGACACATACTACTTTATGAGTCATTTTTTATTTTTTTCATTCCTAAACTTCCCTCGTTTCCCTAAAAAGTTTCCAACTATAAATATATCATTCATGCATCATTCTAACTTGATGAAACTATAAAAACATACTACATTTTCTCTTCACCTTCAACCTCTAACCTATGCATACACACTGACAAATCACACATAATCATCTTTTGTTGGGGTGCCATCTTGAGGTTTGATAAAATACAATTAGGTTTTGTTGTAACCAAGAATATTGTGTTGATACTTGTAGGATGTTTCATCCGAAAAACATAGGGTTTGTCCTCCAAGATCATTGGTAGATTTGAGAGTTTTTGTTCAAGACTTTCAAATGAGGATTGCGGCCAAGTGAAAAGTCTCGGAGTTTGGTACCCAAGGATATAAAGAGATAACTGAGAATTAAATTGAAAGTGCTTGTGTTCAGTAGGTACAATTGATCGTGCGCGAAAGAGCTTTGGAGTTCATTACCCAAAGGTGTAGCAAAATTTGATAAATTAGTGGGTACTTATTGTGTCACACAATTGATCGTGCACGAAAGATTTTTGGAGTCTTGTACCTAAAAGAGTAGCAATATTCGATAAATTAATTGAGAACTTTTGTGTCTTGGTCTTGTTGAAGATCAAAAGAAGAGAATGGGTTAATAAACATCAAATAGTTATGGTTTGTAGGGTTGCTCTTGACACTTCTCTTGTAATCATATTTTTTGTAACGTAAGAAATTTATCTCAATTCCAAAATGGAATTGGGGGAGACGCATTCATATCGAGGGCGATTGGTGAACTTCCTAAACAAATTCTTGTGTCGTTCTAGCTCTCTCCTCTCATTTACTTTCTATATACAATTTGTTGAATTTGTTGTTTGATCAATCGATTCGTATATAATTTTTTTTAATTGTTAAAGTGTATATTACTTTGTTGATTGGCTTATAATCACTTTGATTGTAAGTGTTTTTCATATCAACAAAGTTCAAAATAAATTATGAAAAAATTGATTGTCGTCAAGTGTTCGACAAATTGTCAAGCTATGTTTTAACTTGATTTCAATTAAAATAGAAGCTGTATACGATATTAAACAATTAATTGGGATATTATTATGTTGATTCATTTTATTATTATCTTAATTTCATACGGCTTGTGCATATCCATTATTTTTAATAACTAGATTTTTTTAGACTACTATTTTGATCTAGATCAAAAATCTTCTACTCAATATTATTTTTAAAATAAATTTTTAAATATCCATATTTAAAAATTAATTTTTAATTATAAATTTATTCATCTTATCTAAATAAGTCGTTGTAGTCTAACACTTTGCATCACCACATCATCAATCTTTTGTTTCATATATGAATACTTAATAACATAAATTTTATAAAATTATTTGTTTGAAAAAACTAATAAAAATAATTTATATCATTGTTCATAAATGTTTTTTTTTCTTATTTTTATAAGTTCTCTAAAATAACTAAACTTTATTTTATTTTTTAATATAATATTTTATTGAACCTGACTATATAAATATGATATTTCAATTGTAGTTAATAATAATATGTTTAAATATAAAAAGTCTAATAAATTTATAATTTTTAAATATAAATAAAATAATAATAATAATAATAATAATAATAATAATAATAATAATAATAATAATAATAATAATAATAATAATAATAATAATAATAATAATAATAATAATAATAATAATAATAATAATAATAATAATAATAATAATAATAATAATAATAATAATAATAATAATAATAATAATAATAATAATAATAATAATAATAATAATAATAATAATAATAATAATAATAATAATAATAATAATAATAATAATAATAATAATAATAATAATAATAATAATAATAATAATAATAATAATAATAATAATAATAATAATAATAATAATAATAATAATAATAATAATAATAATAATAATAATAATAATAATAATAATAATAATAATAATAATAATAATAATAATAATAATAATAATAATAATAATAATAATAATAATAATAATAATAATAATAATAATAATAATAATAATAATAATAATAATAATAATAATAATAATAATAATAATAATAATAATAATAATAATAATAATAATAATAATAATAATAATAATAATAATAATAATAATAATAATAATAATAATAATAATAATAATAATAATAATAATAATAATAATAATAATAATAATAATAATAATAATAATAATAATAATAATAATAATAATAATAATAATAATAATAATAATAATAATAATAATAATAATAATAATAATAATAATAATAATAATAATAATAATAATAATAATAATAATAATAATAATAATAATAATAATAATAATAATAATAATAATAATAATAATAATAATAATAATAATAATAATAATAATAATAATAATAATAATAATAATAATAATAATAATAATAATAATAATAATAATAATAATAATAATAATAATAATAATAATAATAATAATAATAATAATAATAATAATAATAATAATAATAATAATAATAATAATAATAATAATAATAATAATAATAATAATAATAATAATAATAATTGTGTAATCAAGCATGATTAGTTTTAAAAAACCTAAGTCTTTGGCCTAGCATGAACTTATGTTAGTTAAATTATAGGTCTTTTAGTCCAGATGATATATTATCTCTCTTATCTAAATGCCATGCATTCATACCGTTTACACCTAGTCGTCAAATGAGATTAGACTGTTCAAACTCTCTTAGTTGATAAATTGATTTTTGAACCACTATATTAAAATTAGACGATTTAAAATTCAATACGCGTAAGATCATGGAGTCAAATATAAGATGTCCCTACATGATCCTTCAACCATAGAACAAATCCTTTAAAACTATATCCATCTACCAAAACAAATCTAGATCCGTGAATAAAAATGAAAACGTGTCTCTTGTTCTTGTTTTTTCTTCTTCCACAACAACTAACATATTCCAACTCCCAACCTTGTTTTTCTTCCTCATGTGGAAAAATCACAAACATAACTCACCCCTTCAGACTAAAACAAGACCCACCCCACTGTGGCATCAATAAGTACGAGTTGGATTGTATCAACAACGTTACTGTATTGAGTTTATACGACGGTTACTATTCAGTAGAATCAATCAATTACAACAATTACACCATCCGAGTTGTTGATCCAAACATTCAACCCACCACTTGCTCCTCTCTCCCCTAGCTTCTTCATATACCGCAACAATTTCTCTTTTCAAGAAACTAGTTCATACCAATACACGTTAAATCAATCCAGTAACGACTTCTATGAACTAGATTTATCTAGCCCTGTAATTTTCATCAAGTGTTCAAGTCCACCTAGTAAGATTGTTGATCAATATTATGCCGACACCTCTCCATGCTTGGGTCAACACACATACGCTATTGTTGGAGACCCACCCTATGAAATTTTGGAGCCTCAGTGCCGTGTCAAGCTTGTTACCCTCACATCCTTATGGGAAAGTCCATTTACGCACTACCCGTCCGACAGCAAAGAAAATGTTCTAGGTAAAAGAAAGCGTTAATTTGTACATCCTTATGATTTTCTATTTTGTGTCTTAATACTATTGTTTTTTTATTATAGGTAACATTTCCAACGTTGATATCCAGGAGGCACTTAGATATGGATTTGAAATTTCATGGATTCAAGCCTCGTGTCCTTGTGATTATTGCTTCTTCAACTACACCATCAACCAGATTCAATGTGTCCAACCCGCTTGTAGTTTTGACTCATGTGGTAACACTGTGTACAATAGTTTCATTACTTAATTTTTTTTTCTTCACTTTTTATATTCTACATAATCTTTTCTTTCTACTATCTAACAATTCAACACATTCAATTTTTATCCATTACAATGGTTTTGTTTAATAAAATTCAACATCATATCTCACCATCATTCACAACACATTAAAAATTTAAACATTCAAAATAACCAATAAAATTTTATAAAATGTTTTATTTTATTTTCAATTTGAAGATCTACTTTTACTAAATAAATTCGTATTTATAATGTTCTAAAATAAAATGTTTTATTTTATTTTCAATTGTAATTTTCAGGGTATTGGGCAAACAAGGTCCGCCAAATGTTTAGTAATGTTTTTTGTCCTTTTTTTTTTATACAATAAGTCTCTTGTTTAATTTGAGTAAAGTTCTCTAAGATATAACCAACTCTTTCATTTGTCTTCTTTTACTAAAGAAATTCGTATTTATAATATTCTAAAATTTTAATGGGTAAAATATCTAAATTTAATTTGTAATTTAACTCAAATCACTTATATGTCAATCGAATAGTTGATTAGTCAACTTATTTAGTATTGACCAAGTTAATTATTGATTGTTGAGCGAATTAATTGTTGATAGAGTCAACTATTGAATGTTGACTTTATTAATTATTGACATTTTTATTGTGTTGGCTTGTTGACTGTTGATCAAACAATCGTTAATTTTTATTTTGACAAAAAGACAACTCTGTCGGAACAAGTTCTCCCCTTGATCACTTCAGTTTTTAAGCATGCTTACAAAAATCTCCACCTTGACTCAAAATTAATGTAGTTTTCATTTTATCCGTCAACTATCTTGATGCTTTCTCCAAAGTTGAATCGATATTTAACAATCCTGATCAAGACCAAGCAACACTTAAATCTTAATCTTGTCATTTGTATCCACTTGCATCCAACCTCGTTTTTCTACTTAGGTAGTATAACAAGCTTGCATGTATGGTTGTTTAACAATCTTCAATCTTTCAGTCATATTCAAAGCATAACAATTAGAGACCATGTGTAGGTTGGTCAAGATTCTACCTTAACAAAACAACTAAAGGTATTATTTAACTGTATTTTAACAGTCACAAAGATTAAAAAGTTCCTATTTAATTATGATTTAATCATAAAAATTTTGAGGTTGTGTGTTATAGTCCGCCTTGTACGCCTTTAATGACGGTCCTACATAAATGTATCCTTATTATCATTCATACCTTATCACAAGTCAAATGACAGTCATAAACCATTATAAAATTTCACTCACTAGTAATAGAATTATGTGTCTTTACTTCCCCCTCATTCCTAGTTCCCCTAGTATAAACCTTCACATCAAATTGAGTATTTTCTGCTATAGTTTTTAATACCTTAATTTCAATGTCTTTACTCTTCCTCCCCGTATGTATCTCACTAAAAGTAATACCTCGATTCTCTATACCTCTTTTTCCACAACTTATAATCATTCTCATCTTTTGAATAATCATTGAAGACACATCTCACAATCTTACAAGTCGGGAGAGGCGATGAAGTAGGTCAAATGATCATTGATAAGGTTTAGTTGTTGGGTGAGAATATGGATGTTTCACTAAGAGAAATTTGAAGTATCTCAATGAATTGATCCAACAAAAATATTACAAGATATCACTAAAGTCACAAATCTTTCTAATACAAGTCAACTATAAGATAACCAAAACTGCTCTAAACAAAGTGATTTAAAAACACTTAACATAGAAATTCATTCAAGACATAACTGGATTTATGATAACTCAATATGTTTGATGTATCACAGGCCTAAGCTTACACATTAAATCAGTATAAGCAAGATCTAATCTAAATGACATACAAACAATTCTATAGTGCAAAATCTATAGTAATGAATGAAGAAAATTAAAGGAGATAAGTGGGGAAAAAATACACAAAGAAATAGTGGTTCAACGTTCGTCGTTGATTTTTCTACTTCACTCTCCGATGGTGTTAAAATCATTAATAAATAATCATGATACAAGCATTTTAATTACAACGAAACATCACACAATAATTTTCTCTATTGATCCAGATACTCAAATTGTTAACAAACACAAGTTCCTCAATTATCTAATGGGACAACTCCAACTTTGTCTACGAACAAACTTTACACAACCTTGTCAAAGTTAGACAACTCCCAACTTCATCTTACAAAGACTCCGTATTCGACCTCACCAAAGTCTTCTGGGGAATATATTGAAACTCTCATAATGATGGATACAAACGGTCCAAAGCACATTCGAGAAACAATATTTGCACATGTTACAAATAATAAACTTCACACAAAAAAGATTAGATATCCTACCTAGTGTACCCCTAGTCTCACTCAAACATTTAATCTTTAGAGATGAAGGTCTACAACAATGGATAAGGACTATGGTTAGAGGTGATGAATAATTCCAAACTAATCACACACACCAGTCTACAAGAAATTAGATGTAGGTGCATGAAGAACATACACAAAGATTCTCTCAAATTTTTGGATAAAATGAGTCTTGGATCTTGATGAATGTCAGAAGATTGATCAAGCTTGTCATAAGATAATGTGACTCACATTTCACCCGCAGCAACCATGCAAGGTGAGATTTAAGAAAATCCTAGCATAAATCACTTTTCTCTTCTTAGTGGACATAATCACAACAAATAAATAATTATAATTTATTAAACACTTGAACTCATAAGTTGCAAGCATGCTATTACACATTTATATTTTTTAATGAAGCTGGAAAACAACTTTTATTATAATTTATTCTTCTCAATACTCCACTTTAATTCTGACAGCAAACCCAACACTTCTCCTTCATGAACAAACATTGGCAACTCACACTATCAGTTTTTTTAACAAAAAGAAACCATGGTGGTCTCTAAAGCAAAACACAATTCAAATTCCATGTTATTTCTACTCACTATTGCAATGAATATATTTCTTTATCATTTTAAATTCATGTTTACTTAATCAACCAACAACTACGCCATAATTTTGAAACTAAAACATCACTCTAATTTTTCGTTTTTTGCAGCTTACGTTGCAGGCATCGACGAAGGTATGGTTTCTATTACATCCCTTTATTGTTGGATAATGTTATAACTTGTATTATGATTATAGTTTTCTTCTTCTTCTAGTACAAGTATAGAAGCCATAAATAATACCATTCACACTTTTTTGAAAATGCCGAAAGTTTGTTAATATTTTAAGTTGTTTGGACAAAAACTTTAACGGCAAATTTTATAAAAAAGGTCACAATTGAACAACCTTACCCTTGAACAAGCTAACCTTTTATATTGTTTCACTATTATTAATAATAATTTTCTATTCTCTAGTTTTAAAAAATTTCAATTGTATTATATGCATTGTAGGGTTTCGAGAGCTGACAGACATGAAAAGGTTAAACATATATAAGCCAAGTATGAAGCTATATAGGGCAGGAATAGTTACAGGAATGTATATTTTGCCATACCTGGGACTTAGATTTATTTTGGGCATCATAGTTTTCTTTGTGTTGTTGATCTATATGTATCGAAGAAGACATGAATCAATATATGAGAGAACATCGAAGATTTTCTACAAGGTAATACTCTCATGCCAATAAGGTATTCATACAAAGAGATAAAACAAATGACAAAAAATTTCAAGGTAAAATTGGGTGAAGGAGGTTATGGAGATGTTTATAGAAACCTAGTAAGTGGTCCATTTGTAGCCATTAAGATGTTGAAGATAAAATCAAAAACTAATGGGCAAGATTTCATAAGTGAAGTTGCAACATTAGGAAGAATACACCATTCAAATGTGGTAAGACTCATTGGGTTTTGTGTTGAAGGATCAAAACGCGCTCTTGTCTATGAGTTTATGCCCAATGGCTCTCTTGATAAATATATTTTCAACAAAGAGGATGATATATCTTTAACTTACAGTCAAGTATACGAAATATCTCTGGGAGTAGCACGTGGGATTTCTTATCTTCATCAAGGTTGTGATATGCAAATTTTGCATTTTGATATTAAGCCTCATAATATTCTTCTTGATGAAAATTTCATCCCTAAAGTTTCAGATTTTGGTCTTGCGAAGCTTTATCCTATTGACAATAGTATAGCCACTTTAACCGCAGCAAGAGGAACAATTGGTTATATGGCTCCTGAATTATTCTATCGAAATCTTGGGGGAGTATCATATAAGGCTGACGTGTATAGTTTTGGAATGCTTTTGATTGAAATGACTGGTAGGAGGAGAAATTTGAATTCTCACGTGGAGCATTCAAGTCAACTTTACTTTCCCCTTTGGATTTATGATCAATTGGTTAAAAATAGGGAGAGTGAAATGGAAGACATTATCATGGAAGAATTTAATGATGTTTCGAAGAAAATGTTCATCGTTGCACTTTGGTGTATACAATTGAAACCTATTGATCGCCCTTCAATGAACAAAGTAGTAGAGATGCTTGAAAATGTTCTTGAAAATATTGAAATGCCTCCAAAACCTATACTATATCCAAATGAAAAAATTCGTGAGAGTCTTGATACCACTTTAATTGAAACTGAATCTGATACTTGCTCTATCAGTTATGTTGAGGAAATCACAACCACTCCTTTGTTGAAGTTTTCTACTTGATGATTTAAATTAATTAAATATGTCCAGTATTTGTGTTGTTTTATTGTCTTATGGCCTATATATCAATGTATTGCATCTACACTGTGTATAATCAATACTTATATTTTCCACAATGATATATAACATAATCATTTGTCTAATATATATTTGTCATCTAGATCCAATTTTTTTAGTTAGAGCTCTTTAAAAGTTAATATCTCAATAATTCTAATATGTAGTTTTTAATGGAAAGAACCATAATTGTTTATTCTTAAAAGAATGGATGGTTTATATAACATAATTGATGTTAAATATAATGTAGAGCATGTAAACCCCAATTTTCAGATTTTTTTTAAATACTTCATTTAAACAAAAGATTTTTTAAAAAAGAATGGATTTCAATTAAATCCCCTAGAATTTTAAATTCTTTAAAAAATCTTAATCACCTCATCCAAACACACTTTTAGTGTGTTGGGATGAATCATTTTAATGAGAAATTTTTTTTTTGAAGATATTTAAAATGACTTAACCAAAATTTATTGTTTGGATAAAAAAAATGGAGATTGTTAAAATAATACAAATTTATAAAATATTTTATTTGAGTTCAATTAAAGGAATTTCAAATGACACCAAAAAATAAAAAATTTGAAATTGCTCATTCACTCTATATAATGTGAATGTTAAATTATCTATTATTAATTTTTCAAATTTTGCAAGATGACCCTCATATTTTATGAAATTTTTAAATTCATCCCCAGAGTTTTCAAAAAATTGTAAATAAGTCCTTAATAATTTTCAAATGTTACAAACTGGTCCCTTCAAATTTTCAAAAATTGCAAATTGATTCTTATATTTCATATTTATAATTTGGCCCAAAAATTTTAAAATTTATGAAAATAACCCCTATAAAAATAATAATGAATAATTTTAATACTACATCCTAATAATAAAATTTAAAAATAAATAAGTTTCAATTGAATCATTTGAATTATTTAGAATTTTGAATCCTTTAAAATTCTCAATTTCCACATCAAATAAATTTAGAGATTAGTGGATCCCATGCAATCTAGCATGTGGTGTACATGTGCAAGGTATTGCACTTTGAGGTGCTTATGTCATTAAAGACACATGGCACATTTGATAAATGGTTTGTCTTAACCACCATAACGATAGTTAGTTATTTAATTATGTAGTAAGTTTTTGTGCCCTAAAAGCTTTGGTACCATACTTTTAGTCCACCTTAACTTACAGTGTTACTTACTTCCATGTATAAATAACACAATGTAATCACTTTTCATGTATGAGAAATGTATCATTTTTTCCATCTTTTGTGTTCATCTTGTTTGATAACATGGTATCACCGCAATACAGAGTTTCTCATCATCTCACTACAAAAAAAAGGTCTTCAACTACGACTAAAAAACTGCGGCTAGATATAAAATAACTGTGGCAATACACTTTTGTCACAGTTTGACCACGAATATGTAACTATGGGATATACGTCGCGGTTTTCATATTTGTGTCACGTTTTATTTACATTTGTGGCATGAACAGGCCACGATTTAAGCATTTAGGTTACAGGTGCGGTTTATGTTGCACCTCAGTTATTAATAGTGGCTGAATGTAGCCATGGTTCATATTTAATATAGCACACAGTTTAGTCGCCTAGGTATGGACACTAATTAAAATCGCGACTAATTTTATACATAGATTTTTTCTGCGGTTTCTTTTTGTGCCACATAGTTGTGACATTTGTGTTCTTCATGCCATGGCGTAAAACGGTTATTTTGGATCAATATAAACAAAACTATCCAACTTGATTACTACACTCTTCAAGTATCTTATTTCACATTATTCCGCCACATAACATTATATATAACCAAGCAATCAATTTTTCAACAAAAATGGTTCATCCATTCCTCAATTATACGTAAAAGTAAAAGTGTAAAACAAAACTACAAAGCTTGAAATTTGTTCACTTTTGTGACTTGCAACAAGATAACAAGTTACACATACCGAGAGAAAGGTTATCTAAAAGAAGAAAAGAGACATTAACTAGAAGTTCTAGAACTTGTTCATTTCTAAATTTTCACCACAGAATAATCGCAAGTTGTTACGATGAATCGACTTTCGCCTTGGTATCGCTAGTCCAATAATTGATAGCTCATTCGCACTTGGTGTAGTATATTCCATCATATTCTCAAGGTTCAACAATAACAAACTTTGAATAAAGCATCATAATTATTTACTTGTTACATAGGAGTAACAATTAATCAAAGACAACAAAACTTTAACAACCATCATAATTTACGATGAGCTTCACGAATAAGATATTGTCCTAGTCCTCTTGGAAAGATGAGCTTCCACTACATCACGAACACCGGACTTATATCGGTATTAAAATAATCTAATAAAGTTTCTAAAACAAGGAGATTGTAGGTGCAAAACTTAGACATGCGACATATGCTTATAGTCTAAAGAAAATATAAATATTGTGGCACCTTTTCCTATGCCTTGAATTCATCAAAGTTGCGTGCATCTGCAACACGAGAAAAAATTCATTGATCACTGAAACTATCAAATTTACAAGTATTAGCACTTGCACCACATTTTTATTATGACTTTTCCAAAATATGCATATAAGCCCAATGAATTGGCTAAATTTAATTTACCTTCAGTGTTTGTTTGGTGTCATTCTCTAAGACTAGTCCAGCTTCAATATATGCATCAATTATGACTTCTAAATACGCTCAGAAAAACAATGTTTTGAGCATAATGTATATAATCAAAACTAGGTATGGTCACTATCATTAATCCATATTTATTTTGTTTATAGAACTAAAAAACAAATTTTGTTATACCAAAAGAAAAGCACAAGGAACTATTCATATATGGATACGACAGGTGTAATAGGCGATCCTCACGCCAATTTCTTCCAGGCATACATGACACGTGCTTTGGCCAGTGAACCTTTCATGCATTCCTGCAAGATTAAACATATGTTAGCCATACCAAATTTCATAAGACTTTGAGAATGATAATATCATAATTTTTTTAAATGCAACAAAAAGACAGTTTGTAGAAATCAACATGTATTTAATAATTTCATTCCATAAATTTAGTGAAAGGGATACTTGAGTCCTGTTTTGATCAATTGGAGTTCAAAATAGATTCTTATCAGACCCTTTAATCCTATTGAGTCGGGGCGATTATCCAATGCTTCCATAACTTTTGAGGAGATACTCTGCACATATAAAAACATAATTATAAAGAACTAATTTAACTTACAAACTTTGTTATTATGTTGAATTTAATAAAACTTACTTGCGAGACCTAAGTTGATGTCTTAACCCTGTCTTTATTCCACAACTTAAGCATTAGTACTGTAAGGTGAAATGTCTTAGGCTTAATGATTATAGATTTTCCGATCCCCAAGTCTATAAGAGTGAAAAAAAAGATGTCATAATTCATATTAAAAAGTAGCATAGTAGCACAATATCATAATCAACAACTACAAATTCAATCACATACAATTATTCTATTATAGTCACAACTACAAGTTTCAAGAAGCACACACAAGAATATCTATTACAGTCACATAAAACTTATTCATAAACATACTACTGTATACACAAGCACCACAAACTTCTTCACAAACATCAAGCAAACCAAGTTCATTCACAACAGCACCAAGAAGCTCAGACAAGAACATCTATTACAGTCACATAAAACTTCTTCACAAACAGAACATGTTATTTTTAGCTTTAACTAGGTACACATTACAAACAACATGACATACTAAGCAACCACAACTATAAACAACATGACATACTAAGCAACAACAACTACAAACCGAGAAAGAGTGAAAGAAACAACAACAACAACAACAACAACAAACGAAAAACATATCTAATCACCTGTAGAGAGAGAGAATTGGTGAGTAAAAAACCAAAAAAATAAAAACTTTAATAACCTAGAAATTGTAAACAATGAGTAAAAACCAAATCAAATCCATATAAAAATTGAAATTTTACCTCCATGTGGCTAAGATAATTGGATATATCAGATGCATAAGGCTCAACAATGTGTTTAATTTCACTTTTCAATTTGTTCTTGCTCTGAACGGGTCTATCCAAATCGAAATTATCAAACAAGTAAACATCTGTTGATACAAATTTCTTGGCCATAACAGAACCAGAAATTGAGAATAGAAAAAAGGGATCGAGAGAGATTGGATATAACAAACTCAAAATCGGAAAATAGAAACTTAATAGATCCAAATTATTGGTCGAAATTCACAACGAATCGAAGGAGGATTGTATAGGATAATTATCACGGAAAACTCACCAAAGTGTTTTCCGCCATCTTTGTAACACCTTCTAAAATACCCCGAATATATTAATTAAATTAATACTAAAGCCGGATTCAATCAGGGTAACACGGAAATCAAGGGATGTCACAAGTTGAAATAATTAAAACTTCCAATAAAACACAGTAGCCATGCTACGGAGAGGTCATTATCAAAATAATTGATTAAATCAAGACCATGTCTTACACAGCGGAAATAATACCATCAAATCAAACAGAATAAATCAATTCTTAATTATTCTTAAAGTAATTCCAAACAACAAATGATTAACGAATAATTTCTCAACTAAACATTCCCCAGTGTTACAACCTATCAGAGCATGACACTGACGACACGGACTTAAATGAATATAGCTCTAGAGTCATCCTCACAACTCACGATAGCTATGTCTGAAATTGTTAGAGTAAGGGTGAGATTTCTCATAATTAAAATGCATTATAAGCTTCTCATCAACAATATATCACAACATATTATTTCACCCATCTTAGCATAGATTCGATTCAACATGCGGATACAACCATACAAGTCATTATGTACAACAAATAACAACGGAAGAATTGTAACAACGGAAGACATCCTAACATGTTACAATCCCATGCAAACACAAATCGAGACCTGATGTGGGTACCAACACGTGACCAGTCACACACCGATCCATCTTCAATGGGATACAACAATCATCGATTCGCCGGACACCAGGTCGAATCCGGCTAACCACCACTATCCAGAGTGCGGTTAACGACTATACAAGTTAAATTCCACACAATGGGAATTAACTTCACCAAAAACATCGCTGCGTACAACACCGACATGCAACATTCAACACGAGTTATGACCACATCGGACATCATAAACCATCATCAACCACAACATGATATCATCACCTATCATGAAATAAATCATCACAAAGCATAAAGATGCCAAGCGCTCACCCTTCAATTGGTAAGACTATCACGGTATATACAACAACAATAACAACAACTAAGTTCAACAACTACGGTATATACAACACCAACAAAACGCTATCAATACAATCATGAATAAGCGGCGGGAAGATAACATACTGAGCTTCATTCCACGTTCAACGGTCGAACAATCCTATACTCATTCATCCACCATTCTCATAACTCTCATTGTTCACAAATTGGAAAGCGACTCTTTTCAAAATAAAACCATTAATTATAATTTTCTTCATTTTATAAAAATCAACCTATGAACACACAAATTATTATAAGCTGAACCAAATCTCAAACATGATATTCTCAACAAATCATGCACGATCAACAGCATAAACATGCCTTTCATTCACACCATTCGGATATCTCAATGTCACGGTACACTACCTCTTATACACCAACACACTTGAATAAATAATCACTTATTTGAAATTCGACTCATTTTCAAAATAATTTCAAGTTTTAGGAAATCTTTTCATTTTATAAGATAGAGCATTAAATTTAAGAAACAACGTCCAAAGCGGCTCAAAAGCGGACTTACGGTTTGAAAGTTATAAATTTTCAAAGTTTTAGAATTTTTCAAAAGTTTCGGTGGAACCGGTTCCTCCATATCCGAGAACGGTTCCCTATTCAAAATCACGCCTCGGAAAATGTGGGAACCGGTTCCTACCCCGAGAACCGGTTCCTACGTGCATTTGCGGTTTTAGTTGCGGGAACTCGGTTCCTCCCCAGGAACGGTTCCCACGACCTGCAGTCAAAATGCTATTTTGTGACATTTACCCATTCCAAATCAATTTCAAACATTCCCATACGAATTGCAACATGAGAAACACCAAAATACACCCATTTTACACCATTATAACATCAAACAACATTATTTCATCATTCCTATTTATTATTTGACACACTAATGGTTTCCGACTTACAATCCGACACAAATAGGGACAATTCTACGGAACCCTAGAATTTCTAAACTGAGGTTTCCTATCATGCTATGATCCATATGGTGAATTCAAAACCGATAATACAAAATAATTAATCAAATCACCCACTTACCTTGTGGGTTCTTGACTTGAACGAATTGGCTTTCCTCCTTCCTTTTCCTCTTCTCAATTGCACGTATGTGTGTTTTCTCCAAAAATAATTCCTTTTTCCTCTTTTCCTTCTTTTATTCCTTTTATTATTCTAATAAAATAAAAATAAAATAATTAATGTGAGTAGAGTCTTTTACTCCTCACACCCTCACTTTACCCTTCACACCTCATTAATAAACCCACTTCCATTTAATTTAATTAATCCGTAAATCCAAAATATTAATAGTTACATTCTAATTAAATTAATAATTAAAAATTATAATTATTTAATAACCGAATTAATTGGGATGTCACAACTCTCCCCTACTAAAAAGAGTTTTCGTCCTCGAAAACATACCTTAGGTGAAAAGTTCGGGATATGAGTCCTTCATCTGACTCTCCAGTTCCCATGTGACATTCCCATCTGCTGGTCCTCCCCAAGCCACTCTTACCAATGCTATCTCTTTACCACTTGCTGTTTCAACTTCCGATCCTCAATCCTTGCAGTCTGCTTCCCGATCAAATTTTCTCGTACACGTATATCATTTACGAATCTCATGAGGCGGATCGACAATGTACTTCCTTAGCTAAGATACATGAAAGACATCATGCAAATTTGCAAGTGGCGGCAAATCGTCGCCACCTTCCAACTCTTTGTAATGAAATGGACCAATAAAGCGGTCAACTTCTTTGACTTCAGGCTCGACCAATGCCGATCATCGGAGTAACTTCGCATAAAAACATGTTCTCCTTCACTAAACTCAAGATCTTTCCTCCTCTTATCATGATAACTCTTCGGCGACTACGAGAAGTCCTCATCTTCTCTGAATCATCTTAATCTTTTCGAAGTCATTGAACAATTTCGGTCCAATCACGTACTCTCGATTCATACCAACACGGTGTCAGAGCACCTCACCGTACAATGCCTCAAACGGAGCCATACCAATGCTCGAATGAAAACTATTGTTGTAGGTAAACTCAATCAATGGTAGATAACTATCCCAAGCTCCACCTTTCTCCAACACACAAGCTCTTAACAAATCCTCTAACGACTGAATCGTTCTCTCCGTCTGACCATCTGTCTGGGGATGATAAGTAGAACTCAATCGCAAATTAGTACCCAAACCTTCCTGTAATCCCGTCTAGAATTTAGATGTAAACCTCGGATCTCGATCCGACACAATACTAGAAGGAATATCGTGCAAACTTACAATCTTTTCGACATACAATTCGGCCAACCTCTCCATCGGGTAATCCATTCTTATGGGAATAAAATGAGCAGATTTCGTCAATCGGTCAACAATAACCCGGATAGAATCACAATTCTTAACGCCGTCGGTGGCAAACGGACACAAAATCCATAGAAATGCCATCCATTTCCATTACGGAACAAATAATGGTTCCATCGATCCTAGCGGTTTACGATGTTCAATCTTGATTTCGACACACAAACAAGCATACCTGAAACTTCGATTTCCTTTTTAATTCCGGCCACCAAAATAACTTCTTCAGTCATGATACATTTTAGTAGCAGCGGGATGAATACTCGACCCACTCGATGTCCTTCTTCCAAAATACTTTTCTAATCGGCGGCATTGGAACACACACTATCACCAAATCTCATAACGCCATTCTCGTCGATTGGAACTCGCCTCCTTGACCTTGGTTAATCAATGTCAACTTATCAACCAAACCAACATCAGATTTCTGTCCATTTCTAATCTCTTCGAGAATACCACTAGTCGGCTTCAACATACCCGATTTCACACTATTCGGATGGTTTCACAAACCAAACTTAAGTCTCTGGCTGATTCAACCAAATCTAACTCACGAACCATTAACATCGACATGTGCAGGACTTCCTACTCGAGGCATACGCAACAACGTTTGCCTTACCGGGATGGTAATTCAAACCGAAATCATAATCCTCTGAAATTCCAACCATCTCCTCGCCTCATATTCAACTCTTTACGATCAAAGAGATACTTGAGGCTCTTATGATCCTGAACACCTCAAAGAGAACCATATAAATAATGCCTATAACTTCAAAACAAATACAACGGTACGCCAATTCTAAATCATGGGTGGGTAATTCCTTTCATGAATCTTCAATTGTCTCGAAGCATAAGCCTGACTGCTTATCTTGCATCAACACACCATCTAATCCCATCAATGATGCTTCTGATACACAACAAAAGACTTAGCGGATTCGGCAAAATCAAGATCGAACACTAGTCGACCTCCTCTTGACTCTTGAAATCCTTTCTCACATTGACATCCCAACAAACATCGACCCTTCGGTCAACTTAGTCAGCACAGCGCTAGTTTGGAAAATCCTTCTATAAACTTCATAATAACTGCAAGACCAGAAAACTACGGATCTGAAGCATTCTTTGGCGCTTCCGAGATCACTTCTTCCGGATCAGCGACAATTCCATCCTTGGAAATTACATGGCCCGAAAACTCACTTCACTTAACAAAACTCACATTTAGACAACCGCATCGACTTCTTCTCCTTTAATAATTCCAATACCACGAGATGTTACGCATGCTCTTCATCACTCTTGGAATACATTAAAATATCATCAATGAACACCACTACGAACTTGTCGAGATCACGGATGAAATATCATTCATATACTCCATAAAAACACCGGTGCATTAGTAACTCCAAAGCGGCATAACGATATTGCCCATACCTCGTTTTGAAAGCGGTTTTACGAATATCGCCGTCTTCACGAATCGATGATATCCGGATCTCGGATCGATCTTCTGAATACAAGCTCGACTAGTTGATCCATCAAATCATCAATCCTCGGCAAGGGATCCGATTCTTGATTGTAACTTTATTCAAGTGTCGGTAGTCAACACATAATCTCATTGAGCCTTCTTTCTTCTTAACAACAACACGAGCACCCCGCGGTGAAACACTAGGGCGAATAAACTTCTTCTCAAGCAACTCTTCCAGCTGCTTCTTCACTCGGATAACTCGGATGCCGACATGCGATAAGGCGCCATCGACCGGACTAGTTCGAGAATCAAATCTATAGTAAATTCCACCTCTCTCGGTGACGATTCACCTCGTCTTGGAACCACCTGGAAATCCATCCGCCATGATCCAACTTACTTGGAACAATCTCAAAACAATTCTTCACTCTGGTAATTCATCACTCTTAGATTTTCCTTTCACTTCGTCAAGAATACAACATAAACACCACGGCACCATCATTAATATCTGACTCTAACCATTCATCTCGATTCATTATCCTTATTAGAGCCTTCATCGACTCATATGGTTCTGGCTCTACCAAACTTCATTCATATTCATCACCTTATGTCCCAATTAGATAGCAAGACAATTATATACCATCCAATACGATTTAGTCTACTATCAACAAGAGATTAAGGGTGATCGAGTCCTCAATTTGTCAATAGACATCCGATAATCATCTTGGAGTACAAACCATCATTACCGGCACTGATTCTCGAATCGTACTCGCCTTTTGCACTTCCAACTATGACTCACGATCAAATGATTCCAACAACTCTAACCACTCTTGTGCTATCTTCTCAGCGTTACCTCGTACCAATGACTTACAATTGGAACATATCAGGAGCATCTCTCCTCCCCTTAGTTTCACCTACTCCTGCAATAATCAATCGGAAAAGTAACAAATGCGATGTTGTACACACCGTGTACAAAGGATAATGACATTAAGACATTGGTCATAACGACCGACCTGCTGATACCACTATTGTAACACCCTTCTAAAATACCTGAATATATTAATTAAAATAATACTAAAGCCGGATTCAATCGAGTTAACACGAAATCAAGGGATGTCACAAGTTGAAATAATTAAAACTTCCAATAAAACACGGTAGCCATGCTACGGAGGTCATTATCAAAATAATTGATTAAATCAAGACCATGTCTTACAGTGGAAATAATACCATCAAATCAAGCAGAATAAATCAATTCTTAATTATTCTTAAAGTAATTCCAAACAACAAATGATTAACAAATAATTTCTCAACTAAGCGTTCCCCGATGTTACAACCTATCGAGCATGACAGCGACACGGGACTTAAATGAATATAGCTCTAGAGCCATCCTCACCAACTCTGAGTACTAGCTGTAATCCGAAATTGTTAGAGTAAGGGTGATATTTCTCATAATTAAAATGCATTATAAACTTCCGATCAACAATATATCACAACATATTATTTCACCCATCTTAGCATAGATTGATTCAACATGCGGATACAACCATACAAGTCATTATGTACAACAAATAATAGCGAAAGAATTGTAACAACGGAAGACATCCTAACATGTTACAATCCCATGCAAACACAAATGCGACCATGCATGTGGTACCAACACGTGACCAGTCACACACGATCCATCTTCAACCGGATACAACAATCATCGATTAGCGGACACCATTGAGTCAAATCCGCCTAACCACCCATCCGGAGTGCGGTTAGCGGCTATACAAGTCAAATTCCACACAATGAATTAACTTCACCAAAATGCATACGCATGCCAACACCGGACAACATTCAACACGAGTTATGACCATCGGACATCATAAACCATCATCAACCACAACATGATATCATCACCTATCATGAAATAAATATCACAAAGCATAAAGATGCCAAACGCTCACCCTTCAATTGGTAAGACTATCACCGGTATATACAACAACAATAACAACAACTAAGTTCAACAACTACCGGTATATACAACACCAACAAAACACACCTATCAATACAATCATGAATAAGCGGAAGATAACATAAGCTTCATTCCACGTTCACGATCGAGAACAATCCTATACTCATTCATCCACCATTCTCATAACTCCCATTGTTCACAAATTGGAAAACGGCTCTTTTCAAAATAAAACCCATTAATTATAATTTTCTTCATTTTATAAAAATCAACCTATGAACACACCAAATTATTATAACTGAACCAAATCTCAAACATGATATTCTCAACAAATCATGCACCAATCAACGACATAAACATGCCTTTCATTCACACCATTCGGATATCTCAATGTCACAGTGCTACCTCTTATACACGAACACACTTGAATAAATAATCACTTATTTTGAAATTCGACTCATTTTCAAAATAATTTCAAGTTTTAGGAAATCTTTTCATTTTATAAGATAGATCATTAAATTTAGAAACAACGTCCAAAGCGGCGCTCAAAAGCAGACTTACGGTTTGAAAGTTATGAATTTTCAAAGTTTATAATTTTTCAAAAGTTTGATGGAACCGGTTCCTCCATATCACGAACGGTTCCCTGAGATTCAAAAATCACGCCTCGGAAAATGTATGGGAACCGGTTCCTACCTGGGAAAGGTTCCTCGTGCATTTTGCCGGTTTTAATTTACTGGAACTCGGTTCCTCCCAGAACGGTTCCCGACTTTCTTGATCAAAATCGCTATTTTGTGCGGCATTTACCATTCAAATCAATTCCAAACATTCCCATACAATTGCAACATGAGAAACACCAAAATACACCCATTTTACACCATTATAACATCAAACAACATTATTTCATCATTCCTATTTATTATTTGACACTAATGGTTTCCGACTTACAATCCAAACCAAATAGGGACAATTCTACGGAACCCTAGAATTTCTAAAGCGAGGTTTCCTATCATGCTATGATCCATACGGTCGAATTCAAAACTGATAATACAAAATAATTAATTGAAATCACCCCTTACCTTGTGGGTTCTTCGACTTCCAACATGAATTGGCTTTCCTCCTTCCTTTTCCTCTTCTCAATTGCACGTATGTGTGTTTTCTCCAAAAATAATTCCTTTTTCCTCTTTTCCTTCTTTTATTCCTTTTATTATTCTAATAAAATAAAAATAAAATAATTAATGTGAGTAGAGTCTTTTACTCCTCACACCCTCACGTACCTTCACACCTCATTAATAAACCACTTCCATTTAATTTAATTAATCCGTAAATCAAAATATTAATAATTACATTCCTAATTAAATTAATAATTAAAAATTATAATTATTTAATAACCGAATTAATTGGGGTGTCACAATCTTCTTGCTTCCTCTTCAATCTCGATTGCTCAACGACCTTTATCATCATTATCGATATCGCAATAACAACACCAAGCAAAATGCTACTACTTCATTCCGATTTCATCACCTGCATCGACAACGATCTCATAACGCAAGAACGCGAAACAAGTAGAAAATAAAGAGTCGAGGAAGAAGGAAGGTACCTGAATCAAGCACTTATTTGAGACGTTTGAAATCGGAACAACGACGTTGGACTTGGATTTGTGAAGAACAAGTGAACGAAGCATGGAAGAGGACTTGGACGTCGGAACAAGCAGACGGCGTCTCCATTGACGAACCTCTAAATCAACCACCTCGCAGGGATGGTGCACCACTGCATCACACTAGTACCACTCGCCATAAACACTTTTTTTGAAGGTTCGGTGAAAGAGAGAGATAGGGATGATGAGGGAGAAGAGATATCGTGGAAGGAGGAAGAGAGAAAAGAGTTAGGGTTTGTACTTTTACAACCCGTCTGGTTAAGAATAGCTTGGGTTTGGTTTGACTGGTTACCCGGACTTCTTTTAATCTTAAAAAATTTAAAAGAAAATAATTAGGTTAATTGCGTTTTCAATTTTATTTTCCTTTTTAAATAAAAACAATTAGAAAATAATAAAGAGGAAAAAGAAAAAAAAAAGGAAAGTTTGTGGGGTATAAAATTGTAGGCCTCGGCCCGGTTTGAGGTGAAACTTATAATGGTGTTGTTATTCTTTATGGCTAAAACTATCTGCGATATAATAACCGTGATATAAATATAAGGGTTAAATATACAAATCCTAATATTAACGAGATTCACTTTAGCCCCTATTAAAGTTTTTTTTTAAAGTCCCTCTTAATACCCAAATTCCATCAGTTAGGCCGATCTCATTATTTGCTCAAGATTCCTTATTTTCTCTTCATGGCACACAACATGGCATTTGTTTTAAATTTTTTTAAATCCACGTGGATTATGTTATATTTATTTATTTTAAAAATATATTTTTACTTTTTTAAACCTTTTTTACAAACAAAATTATTTACTTTTTTTAAACCTTTTTTACATTTTTTAAACTTTTAATATCATTAACTTAATTTTTAAAGAATAGATATTAATTATTTAATTATTTTCGTTTAATTTTATTAATCAAACAAAAATTGTTATTAATTCATTTTGACTCATGACCCATTAACACAACTTGCTTTTAATCTGTTGGCCCATATGTGTGTGTTTATAAACACTTGTTTTGTTTATCGAATAAGCGATGTGGGACTCATACTTTTACATTCTAGATTCTACTTCATACAATATTTAAACCCTTACCATTCAATGAATGCATTATAAACACACTCTGGTGTCTTCATCACTACCACCTTGGTCTTTACATCCGCCTTTCCACTGTATTATTCGCTTTCTTTTATCTGACATTCATCACCATCAATTACGAAAAACTAATTTTTTCTTCAAAAATTCTTCTGAGATGTGAAGCTCTTTATTTTCAATACTTTCCATGATATATATTGTTCTCTCTATGTTAATGATTCCATTAACTTCATGGAGTGATGGTTTCTTGTGAGATGAAACCACCATGCATGCATGCATTATACTAAAAGAGATTATATTGGAACGTTGCATAAAGCTCCACCTTTTGTCCAATATCTTCTACACGTTTTGCAGAATTGCCTCGGTTGTGTTAAGTTGTAGTTGTTTAGCTCTTAACTCCGATGGTGGTAAAGTTCTGACGAACAATACCGACATAAACAAAACAGTAGATGATAAACATGTTGTGTTGTTTATACTATGATAACACCACCACCATTATTCTGATGAAGATGATAATCCATTCCATGTTGCAATGATAATGTTGTTGTATGTGGTGCTAATATTGCAATGATAAGTGAAGCTGCAAGTGTTACTACTCTTGGGTTTGAATAATAAAGGTACCTTTATGAACTCAAGAATAATCTAGAAAACAACATTGATCACGCTAGCAAACAACTTATCACATTGATAGAAAGACGGGACCAAGGCAAGGAGGCAAAAACAGGGAGAAATAACATAGGGGTCATTTTAATACATAAATAACTTAAGCAAAGCACATTTTAGTCTAAAATATAGGATAAAAATACCATCTTCACATGACTGCTTCAATCACAATTAGCATGCATGCACCAATGAGTTTGTGTCAACATCACATACTTTAAGATCGGTTATGGTTGCTTCCGATAGCCATATTTGCAATATAGACTTCGTGGTTTCTCGGATGCTAAGTTGAAGCTTGTAACCTCTATTAGTATGCTATATATACATGGAGAGAGTATATATATATATATATATATATATATATAGAGAGAGAGAGAGAGAGAGAAAATATAGAGAGAGGTGGTGAGAAGGAATCAATATGCATGGGCATGAAGAGCTATAATCAATTTTCTCTGCTTGATTAAATTCATAGAGTTTGGTTTGAAACCTTATCATACGCTTTTAAGTCCCATGAAATACATTAAAAATGAAAGACTTTATAAACCTTTTCACATAATGTATTTCATAAAGAACAAGTATAGATTGTTAGAAGGAAAGATGTTAGGCTTTGATTATTAAATAGGCGATTACATTAAATGTGAAAATGTTTATTTTTGTTTAAATTTAATTTAAAGAGAGTTAATAGAACTATATGAATAAATAAATTAAAACCAAATAAATGAAATAAAAAAATTCAACGTGGACTTTAAAAAATAAAAAGCCACTTGCCACATTATAAATTCTGAGAGAATATTTTTGCAATTTGACAATCGAGGTTTATTTGTGAATCTAAATATTATAACGTTGATTACAAAAGACTTTAGAGGGCAAAACAAATTTCCCTAATACTACAGGGGTGTTGTATATTTAATCCTAAATATAAATGTCATTTTATAGCGTGAAAATCTAAGAAAAGTCCATTGTTTCACAATTTGGATTCAATATTTCAAAACATATGTCTACGGTTCGAAAACCCCGACCAAAGCTTATATGTTGTCACAGTTTTTGAGTTATGGAAAAATTTAGCGTGGCCGTAGGGCATTTTTCTTGTAGTGTTCTTCCTTCTTTCTCTGCATAATCTCCTCTTTCATTTTTTCTCCAATCCAAATACCATGGCGCCTCCGCGTAACCACCATATGTCTAACAATGGCGTTGATTATGTTTACTACCTTCATCCTAGTGAAGGCCTAATTTCGTTAAAATCCTCCACCTCTTACCGACTCTAACTACCTTTCATGGTCTCGCTCCATGCAACATGCATAGGCCAAGAATAAGCTATATTTCATTGATGGTTCAATCGAGTTCTGATTCCACTAATCGAATGGGTAGTAGCATGGGAACATTGCAATTATCTCATCCATTCTTGACTTCTCAATTATTTTACGGTGATTGCACAAATAATTTTCTTTTGGAGAATTGGCTTGAAGTTTGGCTCGATCTCAAAGAAAGATTCACAAAGCAGGGCAGAATATGCGTTGCAAATCTTAGTTCGAGCTAAACAACATGAAACAAGGTGAGAATCTATTCTTGATTACTATACTTCCATGTGTGGTTTGTGGGAGGATTTGAACTCCCATCGTCCGTTATCGGCATGCATGCATCTAACGATGTAGATGTGAAGCTATGCGATCTGCTCGACTTTTTGCATCCGGACCAAATCATTCAATTCCTCACGGGTTTAGCGATACCTTTTCTATCATCAAATCTCAAGTTCTTCTTATGGAACTTTTACCATCTAATAATCGTATTTACTCCATGATTATCAGAAGAGCAACCATATAACTTTACTACCTAAACGAAACTAGTGCATCACTTGATGATTCTAATGCACTAGTTAATGCGTATCAAGAAAATTCCATGATCGTAGCAAAATTCCACCACTCACGGTTACAAGAAAGAACTTTGTGTGTACTCATTGCAATCATGCGCCATATTGTAGAAGTTTGCTCTGAAAACACGGGTTTCCTCCATATTTTGGCAAGATTGTTTCGCCACTCCTTCAACTCTTTTGGTGCAAAGATCACCCAATCTACCGTGATGGTGATAGTTCTTCAATTTCTCGAGCTAGTATTACTCAAGAACAACTTTCTTAGTTGATCAACTTATTGCAACATTCAAATTTGATATCTCATGACACCCTCCTACTAATGCATATAGTTCCAACCAAATTTTGACTCATCTGACATTAACCCACATAGCACATCGGTATAAATCTAATATCAAACTTGATTTGTTTTAGCCGTTCTTATTCCAATTCTTGGCTTCTTGACTCAGAGAAAATGACCATGTATGTTCCTCTTTACATCTTTTTCTTGTTACTTTTCAATTACACATGTTAATGTTAGTTTACCAAATGGTTCTTACGTGTTATCCAAACATGATGGCCTTTGTTGTTTTATCTCCATAACTCTACATCACCAATGTTTTATACATTCATGTATTCTCATTGAATTTGATTTACGTATCAAAATTGTGTAAATCACTTAATTGTACACTACAATTTTTTATCATACATGCATTGTGCGAGATTTGAAATCATAGAAGATGATTAGTTTGGCTAGTGAAACGGATGGCTTGAACAAACTCTTGCATGATGGTAATGCCACTCCAACACACCGCCCAAACCTTACATTCATCTATTCCATACACGAGTTAACAAAGTTTCTACCATACCCTTACAAGCCCTTTGGCATTTTAGATTAGGTCACTTATCGCATGACCTATGTAAAATGTCAATTATATTCAATATTCATCATGATAATAAATTTGTGTGATATTGTTGCTGCGGCAAGAAACAAAGTTAGTATTATTTTAGGGTGATATATACTGGTTAGGTTATATCGTATCGTGTCCACGAGATTGGTTATTGATTAAATGGATTCGACAATTCTACCGTTAATGAGTTTGGAATTAAAAGACATGAAAATAAAAGACAAAAGTAAATGAACAAAAGTATAAAACATAGACGACATGCGGGCAGATGTAAACTACCGTCACGGACTTAAATCTACCACCCATGTCATACTTGGCCTCGTTACTCGTTCGTGTCATCACATACCTCTCACAACCTTGGTTATTTCTAACCCAAATTGAGAATCCTCCTAAATCATCTCAATAGTCATGGTTAGCCTATCTCAACAACATAGAAATCAAGTCCTCCATAACTATCTCTAGCATACTTCACCAGCGAGGCATTAAGTTCGGGTACTCTATAGTGAATGTTAGATCTAAACTCATTTCTAGTATTAGGAAACTAACGGATAACTATCCTAGGTAAGAATCTAAGCGATCTATCTCTATAAAGCTCAAATCCCTAACATAAAGTAAAACCCAAGATAACTACCAACAAATTTGTAAGCAAACTTTATACAAGCCAAGGCGATAAATATAGGAGTTATGAGTAGAAATACAACCAACAAAAAATACACAAAGAGGAGAAGAGATAAACCACGGATCTAGCGGTTGTCAAAGCCAATCGAAAAGCGTCCACCTCATCATCCAAGCCAGCCTAATATTGTTTTCTAGCTAATCTACCAAAATGAAGGTTGATGGAAATGAGGATCAAAAACCACCCCAAAACCATAACCTAGAAATACATTTAAAAGTATTTATAAACAAAATCCCATGAGACCGCTAAGCATGCTAGCCGCTAAGTGCACGTACTTTATTATTTTATTACATAAAACCACTAAAAGCAGCTAAGCGCGCTAAACCGCTAAGCGTGAAAGTTGTTGTTTGACCTCCCAAAATGCGTCTTGAACCGTGTCTTGACACTTTATTCCTCCATGCTACAAATATGCAACAAATACCTACAAAAATAGATACAAAACTATCAAAGCGGTACATTATGTACACAAAACACAATAAAGCGTATTTACAATAAAATTGGGGTTATTCAACGATTATTAACAAACAAAAAATAGATAAGTGCCACAAAACATATATACAAAATAACTACATTTGGCACTTATCAACTCTCTAACTTGACACATTGTTTGTCCTCGAACAAAGTCAAATAACTTCGAAGAAACAAAAAGGCGATAATCAAAGAATCACGAATAAGTTTTGAAAGCGGAAAACAAATGTATGGTTCAAATGAAACGCGTACCGACAAATACAAACTTACCACATTCCTACAACAATAACATATAAGCGAAACAAATCCTAAGTACAAAAATCATACAAAACATTCTAAAAACAAAACAAGCTCAATCATGAATCACACCTAGAAAAAATTCATCGGTAGATGAAGAACACACAAAGGTGAGAGATAAAACACTCTCCTCAAATCTTGCAAACAATAGACTAAATTATGCATTCATCCAAAAGCGTATTGAAAATACAAATGCAAGAATCATAGAGGGCTTTTCAAGGTTGTAATGAACTAGTTAACAAACAAGTGATAAGTCCTAAAGCTAATCGAAACAAAAACTTGCAGAACCTAAGGGTGATCAACTCACAAAGTTCCAAACAATATAATTTCAATAAAACTTATTATTCATCACAAATTTCACACAAACACACCTCACTTATTAACAACATTATTCCTATTCTTTTTGTTTTTCCTTTTCAAAACTTTTCTCTTTTTTCTTTCTTTTTCTAATCTTTCTTTTTCACATTTTTTTTCTTCTTTTCTTTCTTTTCTCTTAACCTCGTACCAACCACAATATAAGTACATAAACATTCCTCTCTGACTTGAATTCAACCAACATCATTATGCTCCCTACTTTCTAAGGCAAGGTAAAATCCATACAACAACATATAGTTGAGGGTTCGAAACAAAGAAATCAACATCCATACAAAAAAGTGAATTGACACTCATAGACAAGCATCAAGTTCAAATAAAAATGGATGTTGATAAAAGTTCAAAGGGGTTAACAAAGGTTCACACACTCACAAGGTGAATTGAATATTTGGCCAAGGTAGTTATGCTCAAAATCAACAAAATGCTTGATCATTTTCTTGCAATCATACAATCAACAAACAAAAGATTAAGCATAATAAAATCAGTTAAAACAAGAATGTGGACTCTCGTATGTAAACAATGGAAAGCTTCCTCACATTTATGGTTAAAAATGGTACTAAAGTGATTGATTCATGAGCAAGTAATGCAAAAAGAATGAATGGCATGGTAATTGTACAAATGATAGATTTCCTAAACATGTTATGCTATAAGCGATAAGCGAGTACGGCGTGTAGCAACTTTGAAACTATCATTACCATACATCCGCGAGTTGAAGCGATCAAACTCGGAAAATCACCTCAAAAGTCTTCAATTCTGGGACCAATTTGAGTCCAACAACAACAAAAAATTAGAAAAACAATACTAATTTTATTCAATACAAAAAGCCTTGGTGAAAGTGGAAAAGGAAAACCAAGTGAAATTTAAAAAGAATTCACCTGCATAGCTGACGCTAAAGCGCCATGAAGCAGCTAAGCGCTACACCGATTCGAGAAAATGGCGACAGCAGTGCAAGCTGCTATGCAAGCTCCACACACCTATACAATCTCATTTACACATCTAAACAATATTTACAATACATACACACTTCCATAAGCTAAAAACACTACAAACTTGTGGAAAATAACAAATTGACATAACAAACAAAAGCAAATAACAATACACAATTGGTGAAAAGGAATTAACAAGTTGAAAAGTGAAAATTTGAAATTAAGAGTAAGTCTTATTTCAACTTGTTAAAACATAAACCACCAAACAACATAAACATAAACAAAAAAAACAACATTTCTACGTCGTAGCTAACGCGCCTTTATTGTCTGACACTAGTAACCTCCTCTCGTCATGCCATGGTATTGCCACACAAGCCCGAAAGTTTCTAACAACCACACAACAAAGCGTTACGATGCGAGACAATTTACAATAATACTTAAAAACAAGGAAAAAAACACACATATGTACAAGTATGGATAAACACAACATGTACATGTAAACATATACAAGTTCATATTCAAAGTCTATACATACAATAATTACAAAACTCAAAAACAACGGAATTATCGCAATAGAAACAATAAAACCAATCCCGAACAACAGCGCCATTTTTATTCTGCGGTGGCGGCAAGCAAAAGTTAGTATTATTTACAAAGATGATATATACGGTTAGGTTATATCGTGTCGTGTCCACGATTTGGTTATTGATTACGTCATTCGACAATTCTACGTTAATGAGTTTGAAATTAAAAGACATGAAAATAAAAGATAAAAAGTAAATGAACAAAAAGTATAAAACATAGACGACTTATGCGGAGCAGATATAAACTACCCGTCCTGAACTTAAATCTACACCATGTCATACTTGGCCTCGTTACTCGTTCGTGTCATCATACCTCTCACAACCTTGGTTATTTCTAACCCAAATTGAGAATCCTCTAAATCATCTCAATAGCCATGGTTAGCTATCTCAACACCACAGTCAATTGCGTCACCTCCTTTATCTCTAGCATACTTCACCAACGGAGGCATTAAGTTCGGGTACTCTATAGTGAATGTTAGATCTAAACTCATTTCTAGTATTAGAAACTAACGAGATAACTATCCTGGTAAGAATCTAAGTGATCTATCTCTAGTAAAGCTCAAATCCCTAACATAAAGTAAAACCCAAGATAACTACCAACACAAATTTGTAAAGCAAACTTTATACAAGCGAGAGGCGATAAATATAGGAGTTATGAGTAGAAATACATACAAAACCAACAAAAGAAATACACAAGAGAGAAGAGATAAACCACGGATCTAACGGTTGTGTCAAAGCCAATCGAAGAGCAATCCACCTCGATCATCCATGAGCAAGCCACAATGTTGTTTCTAATAATCGCAAAAAATGAAGGTTGATGGAAATAGGGATCAAAAACCACCCCAAAACCATAACCTAGAAATACATTTTTAAAAGTATTTATAAACAAAATCCATGAACCGCATAAGCACGCTAGTCGTGCTAAAAGCGACGTACTATTATTTTATTACATGAAACCACTAAACGTAAGCGCTCGAACCAGCGCTAAAGCGCGAGATTCTTGTTTGACCTCCCAAAAATCGTCTTGAGGTGTCTTGACACTTTATTCCTCCATGCTCCAAATATGCAACAAATACCAAAATAAATACAAACTATGAAGCGGTACATTATGTACACAAAACACAATAAAGCGTATTACAACAAAAATTGGGGTTATTTAACGATTATTAAACAAAAATAGATAAGTGCCACAAAACATATATACAAAATAACTACATTTTGGCACTTATCGGATATATCACTTTGATAGACCAAGAAAGTTTTCCTATCAACATAGTATTTCTAAATTGCTATCCTTTTTGAATTAATTCATTTCGACATATTTATGAAACTACATCAAAACCATAGAACCAAGATTTCTTCGAGCAAAAAATACTTGTTTTAGGCTACCAACTTGGCTTCAAGGTTTTTGTTCTATTGGATCTCAACACTAATGATATCTTTAATTCCATAATTGTACAACCCATGAACATATCCACCTTATATCATTCCTCTTCTTTGATGCTTCCTGGCTGGGAATATTTTGCTTATAATTCTCTTGCATCAAACCCCTAACCACATCTCTTCACATAGTGATGACACCATTCCACCTTCTCCACCAAGTGACCAATCTATTTCTCACATTTCTAGAGTTCTCCCCTACAAATGTTACTCCTCGACTGCTTTAACACTACTTATTAATCCTCACTCGAGGATCTCTTCCTGGACACGACACCTGCATCACATCTCGAAGATTATGTTTGTGCCTCCTTTCATGATGATCCTCACCAATCATCCACGGGTACTCTTGTTCTTCCCTGTATAACTTTTTATCTTATTCTGTCCTCCGCCATAGCGTGGTTACTTATTGATTATGTAGTTACTATGCCACTAAAAGCTCACAGTACCATACTTTTATTT